>CAJPEV010000071.1:206046-222693 GCA_905338385.1 Darwinula stevensoni
CCCCCCCCCCCCCCCCCCCCCCCCCCCCCCCCCCCCCTCCCCCACAGCGCACTAGTGCATTTGGGGAGCCTGGTGACCGGAGGCGACTGGGGAGAGGGAAATGAGGAGAGAGGTCACAGATTTGGGGTGGAAGGTCACAGGCTCGCTGCGTTCACTCGAGGTCGTATCGGGAATCGATGCTTCTGAGGGAGCTTCACGCTGGGCGAACATTTACATAATAGATTTGCATAAAAGCCTGCACGAAAACGAGCGAACGTGCGAATTAAAACTGCATCTATCAGACGGCAACAGAAAGAGAAAGCCGCCACGCGATCGTCCATCGCATTCCAGGCCCTCTGACACCCGACGGAACAGGAGAAAATGGAGCGAAGAGAACCCTGAGAACCCGGGCGACTGTCTGGCCAGCCTGATACTTGAGCCCGTAAAACGCCCTTTTTTTTAATGAGAGCCTGGCTTTGCAGAGGACATGAAAATCGACATTCTGAATTCACCATGAAATAACATTCCAATATTGTCCCCCTTCGTGTGATTCCTCCAGATTTTAATAGATTTAGATAATAGATTCCGTTGCAAATAGCTGTCAACTTCTGTCAACGCTCATGTTTTTTTTTGTCTTATCTAATTGTATCATCTTTCGAGTGTATAGGCTCGTTCACACACCAAAAAATTTTCTGTGCGATTTTCTCTGTAAGGCGACTTGCAGAGAAAACTTTCACGGTGGAGACGTCTTTGGCAGTTTTTCCAGCAAGGTTTTCCCTTCGGCAGAGCGTCGTCCCCTTTCCGAAAAGTTATTCGAAAAATTCTTCGCGAAGAAAACGTGTGGCAACGGCAGGAACTTCTGAGGCGAGTTGGACCTTTTTATTCCGAAAAAAAAAGGACACTCGCTCTCGTGAGTCCATTTCGGCTGTCGATCACTCTGAGATTCTCAGCGAGTGGAAACAATTTTACCCGCTCGATGCATTTCTGCAGCGGACCGAAAAAAAAAAATCAGCATCTCTCTCGATCCTTTTTTTATTCGTCCACTTTCTGCTCCAGATTCCGAATTTTGCACTTCCGCCAATCCCAATTCCGTCTCTTTTCTCGTCCTTCGGCAGGAAACTTCTCACGTTCCGAAGGCACTCTTCGCTGTTTATCAATCGATTCGGCTGTCTTTTCCCTGTCCCACTCCATTTTCGACGCTGAAACCTTTCTACTTTTTGAAAGTCTCTGGGAAAGATGTCTCGAAAAGAAAAAACCTTGTAAGTAAAACTTTCGAAGACATTCTCACCACTAAAGTTTTCTTTGCAAGTCGACCTTCGATGAGAAATTGCAAATAAAACTTTATGTGGATGAGACCATAAACGCACATTATGTGCTTTCAGCATTAATTATTGTGCTGCGAACAGGTAATTGTCAGGCACCGGTGACTAAAATGAATTATGCAGCAAACGGGGTTCAACTTTTTTTCCCTGCCTATTACAAGGAATAGGTTCCTGGTTTCTTGAACCTTCAAAGCTCGGGCAATCGACTCCATAGACACAGCCGACCCGGTCGGTATTGCAAATTCTTTGCTGGAGCTAGATCTCTCTATAGGGGTGTGACGGTCTTGGCGGCCTGTCTCGTCCGACCACCATTCCGGAGTACTGAATCCGGCACGTTGGGGTACTGGCGAGATCCGCCCTCCAGTCCGCAGACCGGATGCCGACACCGGGGATAACCGTAGCCGTACAGGAGGCTCTAGGATCGGGGTGAACCCCAACGAAACTCAGGAGCGCGGATAGGGGACCACAGCCAAACTTTAATGCGAGCCACTGGTTTCAACAACACGACCGAGTTTCTTTACCAGACCAATCAGGGCAATCCGGCCCGTCGCAATGCAAAGGAATGTCACGACCAAGAAAGCTTAGTACACATGAACCAAATACAGACTGCGATTGCCAGACGCGAACGCGGACAAAGAGGACAGGGACATTACCCGATCCGGGCAAGTTTACCGCCTAGACGGTAATTCGGCAGGAGAGCGTAGAGGATACAGAACCTCGTTGCCTCGGTTTGAGAATGCTGTCCTCAGCTCTCCACAGCTCTCCGAAACAAGGTCCTGCTCGGGTAGTCAAGCCCGCTCGGCTGTACCTCCCTAGGGGGTGTACACTATTCCCTCGCGCTTAACTTCTAAACAACTTCTTTCAGGATACCGGAGGAAACATTCCTGACTCCCGACAATAAGGGTGGTACACGGGGACCCATCCTTCCCTCCACAAATAAGATATTAGACATAATAAGTCACCGGTTTAGATCGTGGTAAATAACGCAGCGCCAGAGGCGCCATCTCACGTCAATCCAAATAAATACACATGTTCATGGGTCTGGGTTACAAAAAAAAAACACTGTGCAACTATATACACAATTGACAAACATGTAAACATCGTTACAGGGGCATTAGTCAGGACTTCCAATCACTTTTCTCCCAAGGGCCATTAAATGGACGAATAATTTCAGAGAGGGGTCAGAAAGAAATAGTGATGTTCCATGGAAGAGCAGTGTAAGTTCATTCACTCGGTTTTGGGGGATTTGGGGATTTCCGATCTCGTCTGAACTTCACTGGGTTCATTGACTGGAGAGTAATCCTCTGGAAGGGGTTAGAGAGCACTGGAGAACAACCTGAGTGAGAAAACAAGAAGTTTTTGGTCAATGTCAGAACTGAAGTAATTTATGGTATACTTTCATTCCTGCTGTATCATTTTAGGCATTCGACAGGCAGAGAGGAACAGGGAATATCATTTGCTTTCATTTACCCATTCACCCCATTGGGTGCAACAATATTGGAGGGAGGCAGAATCGAAGGTGCTGAAGCAGAGTCATGGCGTCCTTCATGCGTGTTGCTCAGCGTCAAGCAGACACACTTTTCCTGGCTGTTGGCTCTCTTCGTTTGACCCCGTTCTTTATACACTTCGTACATCTTGTGAGGAGTGTCCACTTTTGGGATGGATTAGTTTCTCTCAAATGAGAACCATTCCAGTCAAGGTGCATGCTTGCGGCATGCTTTCACAATAGGAGTAGCTGAACATTGGGGCCCTTGCTAGGGCCATCAGTTACGCCTAAGCTCAATGTTCAATCACCAATAGTATCCTAGCATAAACTTGATGTTAGGCTATCATGTCGTGGAAACAGGTCTAGGCGCTAGCCACTTTGAAGAGTTCTGTAAGACGAATTAACCCACTCAGGCAAACCTTGAATCTAACGTTAGATGTTACTGTCTAACGTAGAGCTACTATAGCATACGCTAGGAAGCTGTGAGTAGCAGCACTGTGCGGGGTATTTTTGTTGAAAAGTTAAAGGGAATATACAGACACCTGCCCAGGCAGCCAGGAACATACAAGGCCAGCTCGTGTAGCTATAAGGATGTCTGCTTTTATAGCATATTAACCCTTTGTGGCCCACTGTGGGGGAGCCTGAGATTCATTATTTCTCTGATGGGTCCTGTCAGGTCTCCCCAACACAAAGTTATTGCTAGCCCAGGCCTGTGTCAGATGATGCTGAACGTAAGACTCACGAGAGAAACATGAAATGTCAGGATTCCTCTGGACTGGAAAAGTTAAGAAAAGTAAAAAATTTACATTTCCTTTCACTCTGCCTGGAAGTACAGACTGCAAAGGGGCCAAAAGGAAGCATTCTCACAAATTTCAAGTAGTCACCTTGGGGTATTGAAATAGCCTTGGACTAATTTTACAGTTCAGCAGCTGGATGTTCCATATGTAGATTTCAGATATGAAAATCCCTATCAGTTATCACATACTAGGTTTTGGAGTTGTAGCTATGCATTTTGGGCTGTACCTTCCCACTTCAAAAACATGGAAGTTCTTCAGTTTCTTTCCCTTTGGATTGGAAGGGGGTGTGCCTGAGCAAATGATGTGAATAAATTAAGGATAGTAAAGAAAAAACCCTCCCTGATTTAGGGGATGTCACATGTGCATGCACCTTGTTGCATATGATGGAAACCCCATTCCTCTCTGATGGATTCCATGCAAACCTATGTTTAGCAACTGTCTACAGATACGAAGATGATTCTTGTGAAGAACAGGATGGAGTAGAGTTGAAAAGGTTGGGTGAGACTGACTTGGTAGACATGTTTACTTTTCTAGTCATAGGAGTAGAGAAAGCAGCTTTGAAGTGGAGAGAAAGTAGCAAGAAGAAATGAGACTGGAGTCCATGGTTTCCTTGGTTAGCTAAGCTACAGTTAGTGAAAATTACCTAAACTTGTTAATATCATGAAGTAGGTGCCACTATTTATTGACTCTCCATTCCTTTCATCCATTTAAGGATATCTTCCTCCAGTTCCCATTTCTATTCAATTCAATACTTAGTGGGAAAAATGCTCAAACTCAGTCTCAGTTTACTGTATAGCAGTTCACAGTTGGCTGTCATTTGGTCTAACACGTGCTGGTGGCTATTTTGACATTTGAGATCTGTCAATAACAAGTCTGCATTGGAGCATTATAAGCAATAGTTTAAATCTGTTACATTTGTAAACATTCATTTCTTGCCTAGGGCTCCAAGGGCTATTCAGCCAAATTTATGAAATAAAATTGGTCTAGGCTAGATCTGAAAACTTTTGTATAGGTGAAGATGTGTCACAGATGGCGAAGTTGCTAAGTCTTGATGATTTGCTCTTTTATTTTAGGTCACAATGTGTCAAAGGTAATGTTGGACCATAGCATGAGGCCAGTTCATGATGGTTGAACACTAGGCCAGGGCTAGGTCCATTGTATTATTTTAGTAACTGGATAAGGTCTGGGTATACTCTCCAGTTGATTATTTCTTTTGGGTGCTCCCTTCACCTGAGAGGAACCATTGCAACATCTCATAGCAAGCCTTTTGGATCAGTGGAAGTGTATTTAAACATTCCCAACATGAATCAGGTATCCTCCATGAATGTACCAGGGGATTCTCCAGTTACTGGTGGTCAGAAGACTCTAGGTCTCACCTCGGCAATAAGTTTGGCTGGCCCCAAACCAACAGATCTGCAGCGGACCAAAGAGCTGGAGGACATATTACGGGAATATGACGTGTATGAAAGCGAAGAAGAATTGGCCCAAAGGTTAGTATTATTATCAAGGAAAAGAGAGAACTTTTTGAAAGGATATAGTAAAAATTATTTTATTCACTTCCTTCACACATATCTGTGAAAAGATTTTTGCTTCTGGTGCAGTTTGCAGTGTAGTGTGTTTCACTTACGAAAAAATATATTCCCTCATTTACCTTATTATGTAAGCATAAAACCGAACTGGTGAAAATTGTCCTGAAAAATCTTTTTAAGAAGTAATTGGAGAAGTGTGCTAATAAGAGCCACAACACTACATTCAAGTTAATTAATTCTTAGTATTTATAGGGTTAAAATATGAAATGACAAATTAAAAAACTTAAGACTGCGGATTCCTGTTTTAGGTTGGAGGTGTTGAGCAGTGTGAATGCTCTAGTCAAAGAATGGATCAGGGATGTGAGCCTGAGGAAGAACATGCCTCCAAGTGTTGCAGAGACAATGGGAGGGAAGATCTATACATTTGGTTCCTACAGGCTAGGGGTGCATACCAAAGGAGCTGACATTGATACATTGTGTGTTGCTCCACGCCATGTGGACCGGTCCGACTTTTTTGGTTCATTTTTTGAGATGCTGAAGGAGAAGCCTCAGGCTACTGATCTCAGAGTCAGTTGAATCTTACTCATCTTTCTGAATATCATGATTTAAGCTTTCCAAAAATTTTATGGATTTTGATACAGTCATATTATTTCCAGAGTTGTATAATTTAGATGTGTATGTACCTTGCCCAGTTCAACATTTCTTTCATCATGACCTAATATGTTTATTCTTTCTTCCAGGCTGTTGAAGATGCCTATGTACCTGTGATCAAGATGAAATGGGAGGGGATCGAACTTGACATGCTATTTGCACGACTAGCTTTGAAGGAGATAAGCGATGCTCAGGTACTGTACTGAACTTTTTAGTGCTGCAGTTTCTTGATATCAGGAATTTTCTTTTTCCCTTCCAATTTCTGATAAATTATTTTCATTATCATAGGATTTGAGAGAAGACAATCTTCTGAAAAACCTGGACCCTAAGTGTGTGAGAAGCTTGAATGGGTGCCGTGTGACTGATGAGATTCTCCGCCTGGTTCCAAACCCTGAGAGCTTCAGATTGGCATTAAGAGCCATTAGACTCTGGGCAAAACGTAAAGATGAATAGGATTGTGATGTTCAAGATTGTTTACACTTTGGTCCTGCGGTTTTTCAAATAATTTTTTTCCTCATAGGTCATGGGATATATAGCAATGTACTTGGCTACCTTGGTGGAGTTTCGTGGGCTATGTTGGTGGCACGTACCTGTCAGCTGTATCCAAATGCTGCAGCTGCCACCTTGGTCCACAAATTCTTCTTGGTTTTCTCCAAGTGGGAGTGGCCACAGCCAGTCCTTTTGAAACAGCCAGAAAACTGCAACCTTGGCTTCCCTGTCTGGGACCCACGGGTGAGGAGGAAATTGTCTTGAATTTCCTGTTTGTATACAATGAAGTATTCAGCAACATTTAATCACAAGGACATAATTTATGACAGGTGAATGTATCAGATCGGTATCACCTGATGCCTATCATCACCCCAGCATATCCACAACAGAATTCCACTTTCAATGTGTCCCTGCCTACACGTGCCATCATGCAAGAAGAATTCAAGAAGGGCTTGGAGATCACAGATGAGATCATGCTTGGCAAAACAATCTGGCACAAGCTCTTTGAACCCCCAAACTTCTTTGGCAAGTACAAGTAAGTCATATTGTGCATCTGGGTATGGAAAATTGAAATGAAAATTGTAATTTCCAAGCTAGGCTTCACTCACAAGATGTAAGCAAGATTAGCAATGATGTCTGAGAGAGTGTTTGATGTGTTTCTGCTGTTGTCCTTTCATCTACAGACACTTCATAGTGCTAATAGCATCAGCAGCCACTGCAGAGGACCAATTGGAGTGGTATGGTCTTGTTGAGTCCAAAATTAGGCATCTTATTATGATTCTGGAAAGGAACCCTCACATTGAGAGGGTGCATGCAAACCCAGAGAGCTTCCCACCTTTGGATCCCAAAGAGTGAGATGTTCATTCCTCGAGTACCTCTTCGTTGTTTGCGGACAGTGAATGAGCTTTGGTTGTACACTTTCCACAGGGAGAAACTGAAGTGCATGTGGTTCATAGGACTTGGATTCGCTAAGACTGACAACCTCAACATTGACCTGACTTTTGACATTCGGAGCTTCACTGATGCTGGTGAGCACTTGTTAACTGTAAACCAAGTTTGGAACTGATTATATGTAGTAGCTAATAATTGAGTGAACCTGACCTATGCAGTTGAAGTTACTGAATCCTGTCAGACATTGGGAGTTTTGCTGCCCCATTGCATGGTATTAATTTCATTTTTTGTATAACAGTGATGATGCCTGCTGTCTCCACAAATGTATGGAAAGAGGGCATGAACATCGATGCCAAATATGTGAAGAGGTGAGAAGCTCTTCTTATCTTATGGAATCTCATTGCATCCTATATAAAGGGCCTTCCAATCAGTTTGTCTTGCAGACTACTCATGATGATAGATGTAAATGTTGTGGATTATATGTATTTTTCTTCCCATCCCATTCTCTTTTGCATTCATAGTAGTGATTGCTTGCACTTCATGTGTGCATGGGCAGTCATGGGCCTAAAGATGTAAAATGGGTTTTAATATTTCTGTACACTAATTTTCTCTCATTAAGGCTACAGGTTTTCATGGTACATATCAATACATCTGCTGCCTTGAATTCCTAATTTCATTTATAATATTTTTTCTTCGCACTAAAAAGTGTTTTTTTTTTTATATTTATTTTAATTGGGTTCATGGGTGGTGCTTTTAAGCTAAAAATTAAAATATGATTTGAGAGTCTTTGGAATGAAAACTTATTGGTTTGTGGTTCTTATCATAAACCTTCGGGGAACGTTAAAGTTGGTTGTTGCAAGTGGACGTTTTAAATTTATTTTCTATTATCCCTTTGACGAATATGCCCGTATATATATATGGGCTGACATCCTCCTGTCCTCCATGTATTCACTACAGGTGATCTTCTGGAGGTTTAAAAAAAAACACTTTTCAAAGGGTTAACTTTAAAAAGCAGACATTTTTTTATTCACTTCTGCTTCAGGAGATTTAAAATATGTAAAAAATTTTTTTGGTTGCCTTTCTGTTTCAGAAAACAACTAAACCAGTATCTATCTTCAGACATCCTTAACAAACACAAGAGAATGGTGAGTGTTATTTTTTTTAATGAAAGGTGCATGTCACTCACTGAAGTGTTTCTTTCAAGAATGCATGGAAACTTCAAGGTGACGGTTGTAAGGAATCCTGCAAATTTTCTAACAATGAATGTAGAGTTTTCCTGCTTTTCTTTATTGTGCAAGCACTACTTATAACTGGTAATCCTAAATCTTTCCTTTATTATTGGTTAACTTTGGATATATAAATCATTTTTATTTTGGTTTCATTCTCTACATAGTAATTATTGCAAAATGAATTGGTTTTTTTTTTAAATATAACTATTAATATTTGAGTATTTCATCCTCCTGCATAATGGTAGTTATACTGCTAGTATAAAATTGGTAATGATTCAAATACATTCTTTATTTTAATTTCCAAAGTGTTATGAAAGTTTATTATCTTAATTATTCTGAAAAACATCTATTTCCTACCTGAGTCAGGTTAGTTCCTTCTTTAATCTTGCTTCTAAGAAAAGTAGTTCTGAGAAGGAATGTTAATGTTTGGGGATGTGAATAAATATTTCTCTTTTGCTGAATAACTTTGCCAGAAACTTTCACACATCCGGTGATGCCATGTGATGAGTGTGACTTGATCCCTTGAGTATTCTTGAGAAAAGTTTTATGGAAAGTGTTCCAGATGTTTTTTTTGTATGTAATCAGATTTTCAGTTGTATGTCAAATCATAGGTTATTGTTTTATTCCTTGCCTTTCTTGTTTATTCCACAAGTGGATAACTTAAAATGAAATCTGTTCTATCACTGCTGTTTATTCTCTTTCTCTCTGCCGGTGCTGGATTTAGGAGAGCCAGAGCCCTCCAAAAAATAACTTCGTAATGAACTGCAGCACTGGCACTCCAGATTCTGATTCTTCGGGAAAGGGACATGGGATCCATAACCCATCTGAATGCCCTGGTCCCAGTCAATCTTTTGCTTCCTCTTCATCTGTTCCACCTACACCCTCACAAAATCCCTCTAACCAGGTACCGATCCCTCTTGTTAGCTTCTTTCTTTCAATCTTCCTGTCCTCCTCCCTTTACTCTTTAGGTCTTCTTTACTCTCAGACGTATGTATTATATCCCAATAATGATAAAATATATTTTTGATTTGCTTTCACTTGCATGGTGCTGACACCTCCTCACCTTTACTTCTCTTCAATTTTCTCTATTATCACGCAAGATGGACTCACATTATGACAAACTATTGTTTCATCTTCGGATTCATGTTCTATTCCTATTTCAGTCATCTCAAGGCGTAGTCAGCTCAACAGGAACTGGGGCTGTAGGAATTCCCACTGCAAATGGGGCTTTTGTCTCACCCATTGGGGTGCAAAGTGATGTCACATTGTTACATGTCTCTAAAAAGAGGCCTTTTATCCCCACCGCATCTGATCCATGGAACAAGAAGGTTCGAATGAAGGATCAGCCCACGCTCTCTGGGTCACCTGACCTCTTCTCCTTATCACCACATGTAAGGCATTGAGTAGTCCATAAAAGAGTCTGGCATATTTTGTTAAGGCTCTTCTTACAATTAATGATTTTTCATTGTTTTGGTTCCTCTGATGTGTTATTTGCTCATTACCCGAATATTGTCAGAGCGAGGACTCAAATAGTGGGAATGTGGATGACTCAAGTTCTGGAATGTCAGTGGATTCCATTCCAGTTGGGCCAGGTAGTACACCCATGAGCTCTGAAGATATGGAACTTCAGCCTCCCTCATCCCAGCAACAACAGCCACCTCCAGCCCAACTTTCGACATTGAGGCTCCCTGAAACGGGGGAAAAGCCTCCCTCATTCCCTTCTCCCTCCCACTCCCCTTCACCCAACCCTTGTCCACCTATCAGAGAGGTGAGTCCCTCCCCAGAGCCCCTGCATTTTATTTGTAATCTTTAGTCATAAAGCAATAAATTCATTGACTTTATCCAAATACTATGCAAAATTTATTCTTCTAATTCTGCTAGTTTCTATTAATGTGACTTGTGTCATGTTTCAATTTATTTTGCATAAATGTGTCATTATAGCTAAGGCCATTAAAATCATGTTAAAAATGGTGGGATGGAATATTCAAATATTTAAAATATACTACAAGGTTCACTCCATATGTAATGCCTCCAATTTTGTTTGCCTTTAACTTCTGGGGGCACAAACTCAAAAGTACATATACGCAGATGCTTTATTTCCTCCCATTTTTTGTAAAGCTTTGCAAGTCCCACCCAGAAAGTTTTGCCACTGGCATTTCTAAATGTTGGTGTGTGATTTTGATTGTCACAATCTAAGATGAAACAATTGCAACTCTATATTTGTGATGGGCAGTATCGTATGCCACCATTGTGAATCACCACACTTGCAGAGCTTTTGAGTAGGAATCAAAACTTTATGAGGAACGGGAGGACATTTGGAAGTGTCTGCATGTCTATTTTTGAGCTTGTGTTTGTGGTAGACAGAATTGGAGACATTACTTTTGGGGTGACTCTCTTAATAACCTATTTCATCATCGGGCATTGGCTGAGGTTTCAAGTACAGAACCTATCATTTGTCCAAGTTCTGAATTTTAACAAGATGAAGGAACATCAGAATCTCCACTCTGTCTTTCTCTTCCCCCTCCCCCTCTGTGTTCCCCTTTGTCTTCATTTGTAGACGAATCCTGAAGCGAAATTGAGTGCCCCTCTATGACCTGTGACTAGGTAACAAGTGCATTGTGGCAGGTAAGCCTCTTCTGGCATGCATATTATTGAATGCTCTGCTTTTTTTTTCTCTCTTTCTTTCTTTATGCTCTTGCCTGTGTGGCCCACTTTTGATGTCAGTGTGCCCCTCACCTGCATCCCCCTCCTTCCTCTTCTATGCACCATCTTCCTCCATTATATGGCCAGACCTGCTCTCCGTACTCCAGCATGTCCAATCCCCCACCCCCGCTCACTTTTAGACAGGTTAGTGTCTTTGCTGGTAAAACAGGCTACTTTCTGTCTGCTTACATTATACATTAAATGCAATGTGCATTTCACCTAACCAACCTTGGCTGTCCATTCTTGCTTTGCCCTCAAATGAGGGCAAAGCCATGCTTTCTTGTGGCTACATGAAAAATTGAAAATATTTCTCCAAATGCTATGATATTCTTTGAGAACTAGTGACTGCTAAATTATTGTTATCCTCACTAATACTTAACAAATTGCCTCTTTTCTTATGCATGTATATGCTTGTATGGAGCTGGAGTGTGGTAGGACTGGATTACTAAGAATAGCAAAATATGTATTTTATGTAACTGAATTATTACTTCATTGCCAGTGTAGATGTGTATTGATTCAGCAAATAAGGCAAACCCAATCCTGTACTGGACATCAGAGATGAGTCTGATTGCTGTATTTTTTTTATCTGAGTTCTTTTTTTTTCTCAAAAACTTGTCAAGTGAACTGTCTGTAGAAGGCACTGAACACACATATCACAGAGTCTTTGCTTCAGCCTGAAGAGGTTCTTTTCTCTGTCTCTCTTTTCTCTTATTCTTAGTTTTAGCTTAGCTTGTGCACTGTGCTTCCTTTGCTTATGGAGAATTGAAGGTCATCCTTTAGCAAAATCGATGTCTTGAAAGTACCAGGGAGTGAAAGAAATAAAAAATTTTTTTAGAATATAAGGATAGGAGAGAAGAGATCTAAATCCAATCTGTATCTTGAGAAGTGACTTCTTTGTGGGAATCTGAACCTAGAAATTGATTTTAATAAGATCAGACACATCCCTGCTGTCCTTTTCGTTCACTCCAGCCTTGCTACAATGGAATGACAGTATTCTTTAGTTTTTATAGTGAGGATAGCATGATAAGACAGCAAAAGTGGGTCCAAAGCACATGGCCAGCATATAATTTGCCTATTTTGTGAATGTGTGAAATAACTTTGACTCTTTCTTGACAGTGTTATCACAATAATTTTCATAAATGACATGCAACATCTCTGTGGTGATTAGCTGCATTATTCCTGATCATCTCCACCAAGGTTTTCCACTGGGCAAGCTGTTTAATTATCTAGATACAGGGTGACAATTTTCATAAGTGCTCATTTTTATAATTGACTACTGATTTTAATGAGTAATTCCTTAATTTAAGGCTAAAGCTCTGCAGTTTTATGGATATAAAAAATTTTATACAAATTATACTGAAATTATGCTAAAATCTGTTCAAGATGCCCTCCATTTTGATTTCGGCATTCCCACAGTTTGACCTCGTCTCCATGAATTTAGTCACTATCCACACTCTTTGCTTTAGCAAATATTGACCTCACATGTTAACAAATCTGCAATGAAACAGAGCAAAACTGCATGAGACAAGCTTTCTGGAAATGTGTCTCTAAAGGCTCTCTGTTGGAAATTGTGTACATGACAAGCCGTTAGAATCTGTAACAGCGAGAATTGTCTTCCTGTAGTTCAACTGCCTGCTTTGATTATTTTCCAGATTAGCTGACCAACTTATGCACTAAGTTCTAATTATGACAAAGCTGTTATACTCCACATACTGAATAAGAGTAGAGGAGCACTGTCTGTTGAACAAGAATGCAACCTGCCTTCTTTTTTCCTTTCCATTAGGCACATATGCCATGGGGACATTCCTCCTGCTTATGAACTCTAGCAAAAAAGGCCTCAGCAGCCTTTTATCACATTGTAGACTTTTTCCTTTGATATTTAGGAAATTCACAGACTTATTGTTGCTGCTCGACATGTTTGGCACTTTATTATCAAACATTTTTCATAATTGCCTTTTCAAATTTATAATATTTTTGAATTTGAATACTAGAGAGAAAATGGTTTCACTCCTGTGAGGAGAAGTGCAATGGGGTCCTATCAGTTTCTAAATCCAGTGTGAAGGATAGAGAATAACAATCCTCTTTCCTATGACACCCCTGCTGTGAGAGATATGAACTGACTTGGGTGACCTAGCAGAACCAAAAGCAATCATACAGTATTCTAAGCTGAATAATTCTAAGAACATGCAGCATTTTGACCACATCCAAGATATCACATTTTTGGAGTTTTTTGACCCTAGCACTTTCTTTGTATCACAAAGTTGGGAGGCCATTTTCAAAAGGTGGTGCAGCTGCAGCAATGTTCTTGTGCCAGTTCACTTTCATGAATATTCAGATGAAATGTTTGGTCTCATAACATTTTGAAGTAGACTATTCCCTTTCATCCTGAGCCTCTTGAAATATTGTAGCATGGATGTGGTCACCATATCACACCTTCTGTTAACCATTCAGCAATATTGCAGAATCACTGAAATCTGAAACATGAAAAGTTCATTAAATTGCTATTAGAATAGGCTATAAAAACTAGTCCTTTTGTATATTATGTTGGTAAGGCTGGAGTGAATGACTAGGTACTTGCTATTTTGGTTGCTGCAAATCCAAAATTATCTATTAAACATACACTTTTCACACTGCCATCTTCTTTTGGTACCCCTACATGGGATTTTGATTGTCTAATTCCCTATTTAATCACTATTACCACTGGGCCAATATGCAATAAATATGCATTTAAGATCAATTATTCATAAATCTTATGAATTCTTACTCAAACAAGCTAGTTCATGCTAGTTCATGTTTTAATATATTGAAGTAGGATAGGAAAAACTGACTTAGCTTTATTATTTTTTTAATAAGATTTAATTTGTATTTTAAATTAATATTTAAAAAACTACAGATGATACTGTACTTCACCCAAGTGAAATTGTGAGTAAATGCAGAACTGATGGCTGGAAACACTAAGTACCTTTGTTCTTGAGATAGAAAGTATGTCACACATCATTTTCAATCTTTGCATTAGACCAGATGAATTGAAAGTAATTCAATATTGATTCTCTCCCTTATGTCAAAGAATACAATAGTCCCAAAGCTATGACAGTATGAGCAAAAGCGGATTCCTCCAGATTACATTGTCTCCAGTAGAGGATGATTCTTTTTAGAAGTGTCAATGGTTATTATATTCTGTTCTATTGTTCATCCGAGTTGATGGAAGCATGTATTCTCCCTATCATCCTTGCACCATAATTGCTGCTTCTTCCCACAAGTTTGTGCACAAAGCTAATAATTGTCATTTGAATGAATGAGGGGGTTAAGAGCAAAGCAAATGTCATCCAAAACTGCTTTCAAGCCCGAAGTCATCAAATAGTGCAGATTGCCACAGAGAAAGGCATTCAGATAAAAAAAAAAAAACAGCATGGAAAGGTGCCCGAGTAACGTTAAGTGGCTGCACCTTTTTTTCCTTTCCATTTGGAAGTTTGTATTCCACTTTTCTCAAAAAAAGTTATGCATGGACACTTGATTCGCTTCTGAGCCCCTCCATTGCTTTTGATGAATGGCAATCCTCATTCCTCATACAGGATTTGGAACTTCTTGCAAGACTTACAGTGACCAGTGTCTTCCAGTTCATGTCAGAAGCCTTAGTTCTCTTATAAATACCTTACGTTATGGAGCATGGATGCATGAAAGTAAACGAAGGAAGGTGAGCAGATGTCGATTTGTTTTGCAGCAGCGTCGTTTGCCCAGCGAGGAGCTCCAAGACATTCGCACTCCAGACCCCACACAACTCTTCTTCCCTCCTGGTTCCATCAAGTTGACACTCCTCAAATGATTCTTTTTGCTCACACTTTTTTTTGTTTCTCTCCGTCTTTTCTCTTTTTCACGGTTCCGATTTGAATATGTTTTCGGTTGCAAACCTCAGTGACAGTGATTGCCTGAATCTAGTGTGTTCGGCAGAGCGGGGATGCATTTTCTGTTTCTTGTGATACTTGCCTCGTAGTGTGTCTCCTCCCTTTACTCTTTTTTTTTTCTACTCCGCGTGCCATCTACTTTGGTGGATGATTCTGCCGAGGAAAGAGGGCAGGCCATTCCAGGGTTCAAATTTCCCCCCCACGTTACAAGTTGCCCTCTCGTAAAGGGCATCTGTGCAAAATCCAAGCAAAAACCGGGCCTGATCTCATCCGATGCTACTGCGTGCTGAGTAAGTTCGCCGCTCTCGTGGAGTGTCTGGAACGTCTGGCGTCTTCCACGATTCGACACCGGTCCCAAGAAACGGAAGCTTCGCTTTTGCACGGACGATTCTAACGAGTTCCATGTTTATTTGGTGTCATTTAAAAAGAGAGAGATCGTCTGATCTGTACCGAGAATTTTTTCTGTGACCTGTGGAAGGAAGAGGAATAAAAAGAGGTGAATCCGAGGTGCCGAACATGGTGTGCATTCCAGGGCAGTCGATGTTGCAGCGAGACGAAGAAACGCTGGAGTCCCAGAGGGAATACGACCGATGCCGTTGCTGTTTCCTCAATGCACTTGGGAGTGGGGAATTGTGCTACTCGAATTCAGTCGTCGATCCAGCTTGTTTTTTTTTTGTACATAACAAATTTGTGCGGTTGGAGTATTTTTTTTTGTTTGTGGATCCAGTTTGTCGATCGGTTGTCTTTGTCTTGCTGGAGGAGCGTATTCCGAATAAAGCCGAAACTAGTATGCCGGTTCCTCTATTTATTTGGGGTGGAATGCGTGGATTCGCCCTGAAAACTTGTGAATGAACATGGCTAAAAGCACGTCCGTGGTGTTGGCACGCCTGGGGCTTCCAGAAGTACTTACGAGCACATAATGTAAACCTCCCAGTTTTTGGCCACGCTGATACGACTCCCATAGGAAGTGGACACCCTGTACGCATATCGGGAAACGCTAGTAGTAGGTCCTTGTACGGGAAGATGTTGATAGAGTGCTTGAAAATGGCCAGATTGAGGTACTAAGGGAAGATGAAAATCGACCCCCTAGAATCAAATTCTGGCTTTTAACTATTGCAACAGACTCCATGGGAGGGCCTTGGAGCCACTTTTTGGCACTCAGGTTAAGCACCTAACCGTGGCCAAAGGTCACGATTTGCATGCCTCTGAAAATCTGTATCTCCCCAACCCTTGGTCACAAAAACGTCAAATTTCCGCCATTCTCCTCCCCACAGAATATATTAAATGATGAGGCCAAAACTGTCATCTCTCTACTCCCCGAGACGCCATTTGTGAAATTGCGTCAGTTTGCCTTGCAGACCTCTCATTATGACATATGTAAATGTTGTGGAATAGATGTATCTTCTCATCCCATTCTCTTTTGCATTCATAGTAGTGATTGCTTGCTTTTTGCATGAATGCATGGACCAGAAGAAGTAAAATGTTTTCCTTTTTCTGGAGCTAATTTTCTCTCATTAAAGCAACAGGATTTCCTCTTACATATTGTGACGGATGAGGATGGCATCGAGAGGCTCGACTGAATGTCCTTGGTTCGGTGGTGTAAAGGTAGCACACCTGACCGGCAATCAGGAGGCCCGGGTTCAATTCCCGGCCGTTCCTTGGCTTCTTT
>CAJPEV010000072.1:0-19255 GCA_905338385.1 Darwinula stevensoni
CGATGTATCCCGAATTCCTGTGAGAACTGGACCGATGAGCAGGTCTAAACATTTCGACAATTGCATGTACTCTTCGATAGAACTATTTTTAAAATTCGCCCAAACTAATTATTCAGCCTATAAGGGGATTCCTCGTGAAGAGCCATATTCCCCCAAGTTACCCCATGATGCAGTGGCCGTTGATTCTGGTCGTGGAAGTTATGGGGCCGTGACTCCCACGTTTCTCGCGTACTAATCCCCTAATCGCAGCTGCTCGATCGAGGAGGATCAGCCGCCTCGGGAGAAGAACCGCTGGGCATTGCAGCTTCACCCAAAGAAGTCAATTTGCAAAATTGTTTTTTGTTTTTTTTTTTTCCTCCGAGTCCCCAATTCTCTGGTCGAGAAATTATTATTGTGGCTTTTTTTAAAGGGAAAATTTGGAGAATACTTCCGCAAAAACGAGAATATGGCGACATCGACTAAAAGATACTTTTCTCAAATCTTCACTGATTTTGGTCCAGTTCCTCTCAGGAAATCCCTTGATTCTGCTCTCTTGCAGGCGAGCGACGGCTGAGCACGTTGACTCAGTTATTAAAGCGATTAAAATGCAGCTGAATCGGGAAGAAGGAATAAAAGTTGTTTCGCGACGCAGTGTCCCATTCGAGGACACAAAGGACACAAAGGACATTTTTCAGAAGGAGAATCCCCACGAAACGGGGGGAAAAGTGCGCCGGATCTCCCAAGGTCAGGGTGGCCTCGGTCACCCTTCGGTGCACCCCCTGAAGCACACCCCTGGATGCCCGCCAGCAAATTGAAAAGCACTCGAGTTAAAAAAAAAATTGCGATCTGGCACACTTCCCGTTTCGCGGAACTTCTCGCTGAGCCTTGCGATTGTCGACCTCGTTAATAGTTCCGCGTTAAAACGTGTTCTTGCGTCCGAGCGCGCGGCCATCGCTCGTCAAGAAACGAGAAAAAAAGAGAGTGAAATAAGCGGAGTTCCTGGGAGAAACTGGGCCAAAATCGGGGAAAAACTAATTTTCAGGCGGTGGTTTCATGCTGACTGGGTTTCAAATGAACAAGTGAACCGCGAAAAAGTTCACTTTTCCACTATGATCCTGCAAAGTTTCAACTTCGCGGCTTTGGTAGTTAAGCCTCCAGATTTTTTTTTTTTGCAACAAACTTTGTGTCTACCGTGTACCGGTTTGGGGGGAAAAATTCCGTGTGAAAAAAAGCATTCCGGCAAAATCGTCGGCAAGACTCCACGGGCACGAACAGATACGAATGTCGATCTCATCCAGCAATCGGGCAGATCGTTGAACTTCCGTGAAATTGTTTTCAAATCCTCAAAAAGAATGTCAGATTGGCTGCTGTGTAATAGAGCAAGTTTGCAGACATCTGTATAAAAAGAAAATGTTGAAATGCCAGGCAGACCGAGTTAATCTGCGTGCCGAAACGCGCTTTCGTCACGTTCTTCTCGATGCGGTCTGCAGGGCGAGAATGAGGCAGCCGTGTGAAAAGCGACTGGAAGTCTCAGGCGTGCCTCGAGAATTCTTCACCCTGGTACCGAGCGCCGCCACCTGGAAGGTGACGTCAAGGGCTGAGGAAGGAATGCGAGAATGAAGCATCAGAGAGCATGGCATGGCATGGAAGTGCATGAGGGAAGTAGGGAGGTTTGCATGCAGGGACGCACAGGTTGGATGGGGGGGGGGGGGGCAGACCGAAGCGAGAGTCGAATTGAGGATGAGCGTAGAGGTGAGGTGAGGAGAGGGGTGGGGGGAGGGGGGGGAGGGGGGGGAGGATGAGACAGGGGAAGACCGAGGAACCTACATTTTCCCTCCATCTGTTTGTGGGAGCCGGAAAGATCCAAGGATTTGCAGCGTAATCTGAACGGTGAAGGATCTGTTAATTGAGCCGTGTCGCTTCGAGATCTCATTGCAGTGCGGGTTTAGTGCAATAACAGATTAGAGGGCCCCCCCCCCCCCATCACCCCTTCACTGCCTCGGTCAAGCTCATTCCGGATTCAACAATGTGCTTTCTGACTGCGTTCGTTCTGATGGATAGAAATTGATCGCCTCTTCTTAACCTTTGCCGTCCGAATGACGGATCTATCCGCATCGCTCACCAGATATATAGATCATACAGATAAATATAATTTTACGGATAAATAGTAAAGATCGTACGGATAAATAGACGCAAAGAGATGAAACTTTAAACAAGCAGGTTTCTTTGCAATGAAATCCTCGATTTCGATGTCGACCAGGGGGAAAAAAAAAACCCCCTAAAATGTTTATCCTTATGCTAAAGGTTAAACTTGCGAATCTCATCGTAGTATCCATCATGCCGTCCATCGTCTCTTAACTGATAAAGAAGCGTACGCGTCTACGTGTTAGAAGGAATTCCATCAAGCAGACGGTGCAATTTCGATCCTTGAACACGTTTCGTTTCGAGAGGAGTCGGTGTCTTTCGCCGAAATCGACCAATTCATCCTTTTGCCAATAGCGATTTACTTTCCCCCCCCTACATTTTCGTATCACGGAGCTAACTGCATTTCGGCACTTGAGGATACTGGATCTGCCAAGATACATCTGGGTTTTTATGAATACGTCGATGCCTCGTGTATCAAGAAATACTCAGGAGTTTTTGTAGCATTTCAGCGTTCCTATATTATGATCTTTTCTCTGTATTTTAAGCGTGTAAAGGTTGCTCATTGCCCACCGGTACTTGAAGCCCGAAAAAAACTCTGGGAGTGCTAAAAGTCCGCAGACAACTTACATGAACATAAATTCGGGAGTTTTGGCCCCGTATTGTTTATACCCTGCTTTAATCATTCCGACGGCGTTTCGAATCGCCTTGCAACCGAGCGCTCTACGACACCGAAGGACATTGCAAAAAAATAAAACTTAAAAAAGAAAACCGCTTCGTCTGTCGAAATCGGTTGTGTAATTTTTATTTAAGGGAAAATGTGGAATTAGTAATCATGAATATTCTTCAGCACCTTCCGTACTTGCTTGGTCGTCGACATGGCCTTCGGATTATTTTCAGTACTCCAGTGAAATAACCGCCCAGGTCTGCCAGTACGAGACGAGTACTCCAGACCAGTGAACCAGTTTTTACTCCAAGGCAAGTACTCGCCATTTCGATTTTCTAGTGCCTTCGCGATCCCAGAAGCTTCCGAAATGCAGGCCCGTGTGCTAGGACAAGTTCGAGTCGTTTTCCTTAATTTGCTGCGAGTACTTTTTTTTTTAGCATTGTCAGTGCTTGCTTTGTACTTGCCATTCCCTGAAAAGACGTTGCGATGAAGAGACCATTAATCCAGCAGACTTTGCTCGATGGCAACCTGATGCTTTTTCGACCGCCAGTTATTTCAAGTACGGGGTGGGCCAAAAAATCGTCGGTTATCTTTAACGCTTCACAGCGTAGTTTCTCGGGAGTTTGAAAATATCGTAATAGCGCCTCTACATAGAAAATTTATCCAGCTTTCCACTGATGTCAAAATATTTCAGAGTTAATTCGTCATTCCCATGCAGTTACGCACAGCGTGACAGAGGCAGCACTTGAAAAGTGCACCTACCAGCAGTGGCTGCTCGTGATATTTAGCCCTATGGTTCCGTCTATGGAGAGGAGGTAGCCAGGGGAGGGCACTGCCTACCCCCTCCCCACAGATGAAGCACCAGCACTAAATATCACGAACCGCCACTGCCTACCAGTGTGCCCCATGAGATGTGCTCCAGGTGACTTCGCTTAAGGCGAGTGGTCGATCTCTTGCATGCAGTAGCTGCCGTTGCAGCACAAACTTTTCCAGCGCCACCTCATGCTCTTTTATCTAACTGCATGAAAGGTATGCCACGAATATTTATTCTGTTGACATCATTGGAAAGCTAACTGAATGTTCCATACGGAGGCGCTATTGCAATTTTGGCAAAAATCTTGGGAACAAGTGCTGTGGAGTGATTAAGATAACCTACGTTTTTTTTTCCCTTTGGTTCACAGTCTTGAACGTCCCAGATGGACATCCCCATCGGTTATCTTAATCAATTAGTAGCTTAGTTGCTCCGGAACCGAACTCCGTCAAAGCCTCGATTGTTGGCTAGAACGTAACAGTGCTTCACTCTCGAGGTACTTTTCAGAATTTGTCAGTACAGAGAGCTTCGTATCGCCTGTCGCCAAGAGGCACTCCCTCGCTTCGGCTCCGCAGAAAATCGTATAATATTCAACATATTATGCATGAAATGAAATTCCCTTTCTGTTCAGCGGTTTCAAGAGAAATAGGCGCATGCATTAGGAAACACAACCATTTGAAAGCGGTTAAATTGGATTTCTTCCTCTTCCTGCCATTGTGTTTCCCCGATGTAACACTGCCGACCCGCCTTATTCCAAGGAAATATATTGGAATCTTCTATCCGTTCGCATCGTTGTTGTCATGGTCTCCCGGCCACAGACATCTCGATGACACCCCTCAAGGAACTGCGTTCAATCCGCATCGTCGGGCCCTTAGTTATCGTCCCGAAAGAAGCTCTTCCTAGTCTTCGTGTCCGTGGCAATAGATCAGGCTCCAGAATTCGATAAGTATGGGGCCCGAGCTCATCCGGTCACATTCCTTCGTTTTGACCCTCGCAGCGAACTTGTTTTGAGACCTGAAGCCACGAAATTTATCGACGGATGGAGAGGGAAAGATACACATCGACGACTTTGGTCGTGCCATGAGGATTACTTCACGAAATGATTCCCATTACGTGAAGACCCGGTGGCATTAGCCTCCGGAACTCCCGCTCCTCGCCGTACCAATCCATTCTCGATCCTGACAGGAAAAGTCCTTCGGCAGCTCTCAGCCGAACCGTGGAGCTGCCGTTTCCCAGGAGTTCGGGGGTCGATTCGCTACTTGAAGACGTCGACGAGGCCGACCAGGGAGACTCGGCCAGGAGCAAAAGTATTTCACGAACTTCGACCCTTAGTCCCATTTGGTGTCAACCTACTGAGAAATACCTTTCGATCTGGATTGGGTTTTGGGCTAATTCTCAGAAATGCACTCAGCAACTTCTAAATTCGTAAAATGTCACTTCGTCAATGAAGTGACATTTTTCTCAACGATTAGCGCTGGTGCCTTTCTGTCTCCTCATGATGAGAAAATCCATGCAAGTTGTAGCACAAATAAATATTAGGCGCGATGCACGAATCAATCACAAGGCAAAACAATCAATTCGTTCCCTCCCAGTTTTCGTCCGACAATCTCAGTTCCATCTGGTATAGATGCAGACAGTACCAAATGGCCCTTTCGAACCGAACAGATGCGAATTTTCAACCTCGTCTCGTCGTGACTAGGAATGAAATTTTCCAGACAGTTTTGGCCCAAGGTTCTGATTTTTTTCGTCGAAATAGAAAAATTGCGAAAGTGACTTGTCCAAAGTAGTAGCACTACCTTCATTGATGTCCGCTTTTTCGTGCAAGTTCCTTCTCTCATATGTCCTGCTTTCGCAAGGAAACATCTGGTACTCCAATGCCACACGTTGACAGCTCTTCCTCCGAATAAGGGAAGAAAGGTGACGCATGGTCCAGCCTTCACCGTCTCCACCGACAGAATAATAATCACCTTCAGTAATCATTTATCTGAATTCAGAAATCTTCAGTGATCGAAGAAGCACGGTTGGATAGCAAAGTCAGTCAGCTCCCTGAGCGACCTCAATATCAGCCCCTTGCGTTCCTCTCCCCCAAGACGACCGAACACGTAAAAGTCCAATTTTTTTCCCCGAATGACGTTAAGCTTATAATGGGCTATCTGCATTACCGAGACACCAAATGGGATACAACCTAAATGAGAAATTTGAGAGCCTTTCTCCTGAGAAAGTCCTCGTTATTGAGCATCTCTCAACACAATGGACGTATTGTACCAGATGCGTTTACCTTTTGAAAGATGTAACTCATCTGATCTGGTAATGAACGTCCGTGAGAATGAGATTACCCCGATTCCCATCAAGCCAGTACAAGTTGAACCGAACTTCGTGCACGCAACGCACCCCCCTCTTTTAGGGGTCCTCCCCCCATTGCCCCGTCTCGCTTGCCTTCTTTCGTGTGACCTTCACAGTTTCACTTTGGAGTGGAGCTTGGAGTTTCCGTTAGTTACGTGCTAGAGGAAATGTTCAACCAAGTGAATGTACTGCTTCGACTCTCTCGTCCGTTCCTCACAGTCTGCGTATAACCACAGGGCAAAGCATATCCTTTCTTCGGTGGGATGGAATAATCGAAATGACTGTCCTCGCAAGAAAGGGATTCCTTCGGATGACAAATGGTCAGAGGAATTTCCCTTGTGAAAGGAGCGCACACCTGTTGTCTCCAAAATAAGAATTTATCTGAATTGGAGAAAGGTTCACAATGACAAGAGCAAAGATGTCACTTGGAGAATATATTTCTCTCTGTACAATCATGGTATCCATGAGACAAGCGTAAAAATCAGGCTGTTCACTTCTCCCCTCCCTGGGCAAGTTGGAGTTCAACAATGCATTTCACAAGCACATTCATGAAGCTCATTGAGGATATATCACCTGCCCTTTCATGTGACTTCACATTGACACAGCGATAATTTTCAAATTTCTCCCTCTGCATCCTTTGGCTGGGTTGGAAAGTCCTCATGAAATGGGCATATTGTAAGAAAAGTGAAATGCCAGTAATATACCTGATTTTAAATATTCAGATTAAGCTTAAAAAGAAATAATTATGTCCTGATAATAAAAGTAAGATATAAAAGCAAAGAAATAAAGAAATCTCATGCATACATTGCCACTGGTGTAGCAGATGTAGAACATTTATGGAAGTCAGTCTTGAGACAGCATATACTAAAGTGAAAGCCATTTTCTCAATAACTGATGACAAAGACTGCAAACAATTCAAAGAACTCAATTATGCCCAGGGAAGGGTACAACAAGCCCGAAAGCTTTCATTATCTTCATCTGCTGCGACCACAAGATAGCACCAAAGACAGAGAGAGAGAGGACTTGGTCACTGATTCCCATCCATTTCTCTCTTTATGCATTCAGCATCCATGAGCTTTGGCTTGAATGGCTGGGGACCCAGTGCGCCTCGTGCGAGCACAGGGCATTATCACATTGCTAGTAGTGGGCAGTCAAAGCCACAAATCCGATCGCAGGTCGTTCCCATAGCGATCATGTCATGAGTGACAGAAGCTTCTTCTTCACTTTTGTCTCTCGCATTGTGATCCCCGCTTTTGGGACCTCTTCCCCGGGCTTCTTGTGGCGCAGAATGAAATTCAGGTCATGATGAGTGTTGATTGCGTAGTATACGTTCGCATTGGAAGGGAACACCATCTCTGTAAGAGGGAAAAAAATTTTTAAGCATGATTTGCAAAGATAAATGCCACTGTAACATGAAGAATCAAATAGGACACAACCAGCAATCTAGCTTTTCATCTATCAAAAGGGAAAATGTTAATATAAGCTCTTCATCCAACCAACAACCAAGTCAAACCTCCATACCAACAAAGATCATTGACATAAAATCTCATATAGATCAAACATGACATGATACTTAGTATACTTCTACGCATGAAAAATGGGTCACTTCCTGGGAAAATGCTGCGATAAAAACTTTCATACATGGACACATCCTCCCGGCGTCTGCTTGAGAGCTCTTGGTACTACCATTCAGAATTCAATCCAGTACATCGTGCATCCTTCTTGATTGCATATACATTGTATATCCCTTTCACGCATGGTGTTCACTATAGTGGACGGCAAAATTTTTGGCGATGATGGTGTTTTAGCCATGGCACACATACCTCGAAACTTTTGGTGCATGCAGTCAACTTAAGGGCATATAATCTCTTCAGTGCTGTTTTCTAGCGGTGGAACATACTACGGCAGAGTACCTCCTTAAACGTTAAACCCAATAAGGCATATTTTTATTTTGCTCGAAAAATTCATAAGTGAAAGGGATATGGTCAACTCTCGTAAATTCGGACCTAAGGGAATCGGTGATTTTTCCCAGATTAAGGGCTCGTCCAGATTATCGAAAAACTGGCCGAGTGACAACTTCATTTTCTTTTTCTGTTGAGAAAAATTGCACTCCCAGTGTACTGCAAAAGCCCTCATTCATTCAGTCCCCCCCCTCCCCCCCCTGGCAAATAGGAGCCATTGACAGTGACAGTCGTATCGAAATAATCCTGAACTTGATTCTCAAAAACCTTCTCCCGTGTCAAATCGTGCCGAAAATGCTTGCGCATGAGAAAAGTGAGGTAAAAAAAAACCTAGTCGAAGGTCTAGTGGCATATATGGATGAAAATCTGACTGGGGAAGGAGATGAATGCAAGGAGGGAAAGGTCTCCCTGATGAGAGCAATCTCAACCAACTGATAGCAGGAAAGGTGGGAGATGGGAGATTAGTTTCTTTTTCCTGTCTCTTTCTGGGGTGAAGGAAGTGAAGACGTTGGAAAGGGACCGGGAATACTTTCTTTCTGCCGTATTCCATCTCTCCTGCTTGCAAGTTCGAATTAACGGTGGGAATGGCCCAGGGGACTAGAGAACTCGTCCGTATAAACGGGGTTACGGAATAACGGCGTTCGTATAAACGGAGAATTTTAATATCGTTTCTATGGGGTTTCTGAGGGGGCCATTCCTCTCGTTCGAATTATGGGGAGCGCTAAATTACTGACGTTCAGCGGCGGCTCGTGATATTTAGGTCTGGCGGTTCGTCCATGGTGAGGGGGTTGGCAGGGGAGGGCACTGCCTCTGCCCACTGCTCGAGCCGCCACTGCTGACGTTCGGATACACGAGAGTTGACCATGTTGGTGGGTTCTTTCAGAGAGCAAAGTGTCATGTTTGAGGAACTTCGTAGATTTGTCTAAGAGACCAAGAGTGAGGAACCCGAATGTGAAATTAGCATTTCGATCTTCCTCGTGAGACTGAATTGTTTTTTAGGCATCTCCTTTAAATTCCAGAATACCACTTTGAATACAATTTTTATAGCCCATCAACCTTGGCATCAGTCAATTCCTAGCAATTTCTTTAGATTCCTCAATAGCTTCATATTTTGCCAGTTGAGCATCTAACTCAACTCTAAAGCCCTCAAGCCTTTAGATTAAAAGACAAAAAATGCAGTTGAAGAGAAGATAAAGCCGAGGTCAAATGGACACTTGTGCGAATTGGTTATATTCAATTTTTTTTTTAGAACAGTATTTCAACAGCAGTAAGATCTTTTCATGAAAAATAAAACTTTGATGAAACCTGTCACAAAAAGTTCTTGCAGCTACTAGGTCAAAGTCACGATTACTGCAAGAGACCATAATGACATTGCAAATGCAACATGATTTGTACCAAAACTATAATGGCACCATGCTAGAAATAGTTCATAATTAATGGTTCATGACTATACAGACCATACTAATCAAGTGAATACCACTGGAGATGATAAGAGAGGGGCAGGGATGGTGATGTAGTGGGAAAATAGGTCAAAATGTGATACAAGAATCCCTAGCTTTGTCAACAACAGAAAATGTTATCCAACTTTCCCCACTTTACTCTCCCCTCCCCTCCTGACTTATCTCTTGTTTAGTCAACACTGCAGTCCTGAATGGGAAGAGCAAATGCAGTTTTTTAGTGATAGATTTACTGGGATGAGACTGGTCTCATGGCTCTACCTGAATTAGATGGGAACATTGTTCAAAGTGAATGCCTTCTATGAAACCACCCCCAAGTAAAAACTTAGTAAGTAGGTTATAACTCTCCTTCAATGGTAAATGCAACATCCAGTTGATTACATGTGACATCCATCAACTTCTATGAATCTCCTCTTTCGACCTTCAAAGTAGAGTCAAGCTATTGCTTCCACTTGGTTTGTCCATGGACATGGCATGGACATTCTCACCAGGCAACCATTATATTAAAATTTTATGAAACAGGAAATTTGCAAACAACTGTAACCTCAAATGGTATTATGCATTTCTGTCATGTAACTAATAACAACTAATTCATGATATTGATTTCAAGTATAAGTGAGGTATTGAGGGATTTACACATTCATAGGACAGTCACATGAAAATAAAAAAGACTATTTTGCCATTAGTGAATCACAAATGACAGAATTAGTATTTCTCTGGAATCTCTAATCACTTTAATCATGGATTCCATGATTAAATCATGGATTCCTTTAATCATGGATTCCAGTTCTGTAAAAAAAAAAAACTTGAATATTTCTGAGCATATGATGTTAATTAAGCTAATAGTTTAAATTTGTGAGAAAGAATTAGAATTTTAAATCTATACATCTGATTTGCCATATTTGAAAGCTTCTTTAGACTTGACCTAAAACATTGACTACAACCAACTAGCTTTGAAAGACAGTGACACCAATGCATTTTGCAAAATCTACCATCAGGTTTAATTAGGGATTAGTAGGTTCAACTTAGGCAAAAATGAGGAACATAGAATCCCAACACAAATTACCCAAAGTGCAATCAGGTATCAATTCCAATATGGAAAAGGATAACCATAGCATGCTAAAACAGCAAACCTTTTCAAGGTCTTGATGCATTCAGATCTTAACTTGAACATACCAGGTATTGACAATTTCATGCCCATCATATGCCAGAATTGTTTTTGAAAATTCAGTTTTTGTTTCTGCTTAAGTTCTCTACTTAAATGCAATTACCACTGATTGTACTTCCTCTTATGATACTTCTCACCCTGTGAGCAACCTGTGAGCATCATGTGTATCAGTAACATAGTTTCTCGATAACACATACAGGTGTGTTGTGCGTTCAAGAAGTTAATATCTGTCCATTAGTGTCACTTGTGATGAAGAAAATAAATTCCTTGGCATTTCTTGGTCTGAATTTCATGAGCAAAAGCATTGAACTGCATCCTGTACCTTCTCAGACTTTGTTGACAATGAAGACACCAAATTTCAGGATGTGGAGTTGGATCGAGTAGCAAGCTGAGAAAATACACAATACACTGACATACAAATTGTCTCACCTCCATGGGGTAAGATCTGAGCCAGGGTGTAGTCCTCAGGCTTCCCTTCAATCCCATGCTTCATCATGGCACTGCGGATAACTGATGGGGTACGGTCACTGTTGCTCAACATGATACTCTTATATAGATTCACACCTAAAAGCAGACAAGGAATGTTGATGAAGAGGCAATGAATACTGAGCAAAGATGTGAGAAGGTGAATCTGAGTTTTTGCCTCTCACCTTGTACTTCTGAAGAGTGACTCTCCAGTGAGACACGAATAATGTAAAACTCTGGGGTTCTGTAAGGACTAGACACACTTGAGGAAGGACTGGAAGTTGGTAGCTCCACACTTTGAGTGGAGTGAGAATTTGTGGCTCCACTGCCCATACTGGCATCCAATGAGGGCAAGGAACTGCTACTTGAAGATGTTGACATCTACAAGCACAGAAGGAAAAGTTATATCAGTCAGCATTCCTATGTATGGTAACTACCTCCACTATAGGTCATAAGGGGCTAATATGAGGTTCATGAGATGAGGCACATGATGGTGGGCAGCACAGATGGGAATGGGATTGAATTGCATTAAGGAAATCTGATACTGGAGTGGGCAGGTCCACAAGTATCACATATCCCCTAGTTGGTGAGAATGGCTTTTTATTTTCTAACCTAATCACACCTCATGCATTCCATCCTCTTGCAAAGATAAAGATACAGATCTTTCCTCAAACAATGAGAGTCCCCAATTATCTGAGCTTTTGAGGACATGACATCATTTTCAGTCCTCCTTATTAGATAAAATGGCTACTAAAGCAATGACTTCCAATGCACTTGAACGTTGATAAATTGGACCAGTAAACCCACCTTTCTTTCTAGAGAAGCAGTCTCATGTAGACTTGAATTGAGACTCTCTGAAGTGGCATCAAAGAACTGTGAGGATCCCCCAGAAGAATTGCTGGCCAGACTATCACTCTTCTGGTGGAACCTGAGAATCAATTTAAAGATCTATTGAATGTGAGGAAGTAGCACCAACCAATGGTAGAGATTTTCAGATTTTTATGTCACCAAATTCACAAAACACATTGCTTCTAAGGTGGGTGGTGTGATGAGATGGCTCCTGAATAGAAGTGGGTTGCACAGTGGATTAAAATTGGCTGTGAATGGCTTTGAAAATGTTGGCAACATAATTATAAAGAGACTGTTCCATGGAGTAGAGTGAATTTTATAAAAATTTGACAAAAAATTTGTAGCAGGAGTAATTGACTTGTGCCTCTACTAAATCCTACAAATGGATTGCAGCCACACTAGACATGACAAAAAGAAGAGAGAAACAAAACAAACTGATGAAAAGTGAAACGGCTTAGGGGTGCTGATTCATTTGCTGAGACTTCAATCACACAGGGTTGGAGGTCTTAAAACCAGAGGATATCTGGGAATTCACTAGGAGGGGTGATCTTAACCCTTAGAATCTCAAGGTGCCAATATATCAGCTCTTCATAATGGGATGAAATTCCACTTGGGAGAGAAAGGGTTAACAAATCACAGAGTATATGATATTATAGCAATGGTATCCATGCATGAACTTCAAAACTCAAAGCATTTTAATGTCATGTTGTCTGATACTGAAATCTTTGCAGTTACCATTTACCATTCTATTCAGCTGAAGATTGCTGAATTGCATAAAGTTTTACCTTTTCCCTTTACATTTTGAATTTCCTTACCTTTTTATCTTTACATACATCTGTCATGCTTCAATTATAAAAGCTCTAAATAAGACTGCAAAATCTTATCACTCTGGTACCAATTTCCAGACAAATGAAGCAATTGAATTTTTCAGTTCAGCCATAAATTTCATACTGCTTGTGCCTATAGTTTACCCAACTGAACCAAGCAGCTTAAACACTGTAAGACTCTCCAAGGGCTCTGACAGCTCACCAAACAGCTCTGTCCTCCTTCAATCAAAGATACATGTAAAGAAATGTAACCAGATTTTTGATGGGAACATCTGGAAATGTCAGAACAGGTGGAAAATGTTATATTCATAAATTTCCTCAGCATTTGAATCCATATGTTGAAAAAATTGTAACCCACTAGGAATGGAAAACAGCCTGGACATAGCATACCCTTTCTTGTGATGTCCACTTCCACACCTGCTCCCAACAGCACTTCCACCACCAGGTGTTGAGCCTTGAGGTTCAATCAAGCATGAAAGCTCAAAGCTTTCTTTGTCATCCAAAACAATGCATGACTCAAACCACCTCTGGAATTTCGAATCTGGTTCAATGTGGTATGCTCCTGCTGCCCCTTGGAGGAGTTTGATCTGCAAAGAAGTGAGAAAAAATTAGCCAACCTCATATAAGGTAGTTTGCACCCTTATACAATATGTGAAACTCACTTGTGCGAGGATCTCAAATTCTTTTCTCCTCTTGTCAAAATTGATCAGCCCATCTGCTATTGTGTCAGGAATAGCAGTATCAATCATCATCAGATCTGTGAGGAATGTCCCCAGGTATGGAATCGTCCCATAGTGCACAGACTGTAAGGATATGATCACATCATTCAACAGCTAAAGAATTACTTCTGCATGAGTAAATCATTTTCAAATGGAGTGATACCAGCAAGGAAATAACTGAAAGTGTAATTCAGCTCAGTATTGAATTCTGCAAGGAAACTTGTCTGATGCATCAACCAACAGAATTTACTGAAGATGAATTTTTGTATAGAGAAGAAACAAATTGGCAGTGGCTGCTCATGATATTTAGCGCTAGTGGTTCATCTATGGAGAGGGGGTAGGCAGGGGAGGGCACTGCCTGCACTGCAAATTGGCAAGATATCAACACCAGCATGTCCCTTGTCCATTTGTTGTGTTTACAGTTGCAGGGGAAATCTTTACAATCCCCAAATAGGGATATAGATAATGCACAGCAAATGAGGATGTCTCTTGAATGAATAAAGCTGATTTTTTAAAATGACTTTGCAAAGTAACAGCAAGGAATATGTGAACATTTCCTTATGAAAATTTTATCAGTGGATGGAAATGGATGATAATACAATCAACTCATGAAAAATGGAGAGTATTACCATAAGCATACTTACACAAGAGGCAGCATTGTGTCGCTGGAGGAGCTTTGGCAGCTGTTTATCTGAATGACTAGTGACCTCAGCTACCTTAGCTGTACCTTCTCGCTGAAGCAGTTCCCTTTGAGCCAGTCGATTGTTGTCTTCACTGAAGAGCCGAGCCAGTTCTTCAAACAGTTCACCCTAGGAAATGTGAATACCACACCATTACATTGTAAGGTCAATGTGACATTGTGGGATGTTCGCTGCAGAAGGTCATGCTAATGAGACTGTGGTTTTCCATGGCCGTTAGCTCACCCACAACCATGCTGTGTCATTATGTGACATAGCAGCACTCCATCTCATCCTCATTAGCTTTTATTTTTTTTTGCGTCAAGCCTGTCAAGCATCACACCTAATGACTTCAACTCTCCTGGGGGGGATACCATAAGAGCATACTTCAGCATTGGAAAAGGTCATGTTTACAAACAATACATGCCAACAGCAATCCTTGAAAACTCTTCTGGTCAAGTTTTCAGGATATTTAAAAACCCTTTTGCTCCACATTTAGCCAAGGAAAATATTTTGTTTTCCTCTAAGAGGAATGAGATGCCATCACAAAATATTTATGACTGACAGAACATTTGGAAAGGAACTGGCTCATATGAAATTTTTATGCTTCTTTTCAGAAAATATTGGAATTTCAACCCCCACTGGGACAGTGTGGGAATTAGGAAACTGATCACTTTAGTCAGCCATGTTGCATCTGATTTCTGTAATTATGAGAACTAGGTTGGAGGCAAGACAAATGATAATAAGACTTTGATGCTTTGATGCTCAAGGACAATGAATTCTGAAGGTAATTCTTCATGGTGGAGGCAATTTGTCATGCTCATTTCTAAGCTCTGTTTAAAGCTGAACCAGGAAGGCCTCACTAAAACCTATTCATGAGAGATTTCCAGAATGGTATTTTTTTATTATTGTCGATGCATGAGTTAGCAAGGAGAACTTCCTTCCTTCACTGAGAGAATATAAAAGCTATTCAGTTACTTTTCAGACTTCTCGGACAATGATCATGCAAAAGCATGACATTTTCTTTCATATTGTAATTCGTATGAACGCCATTCAAAAGGTCAGGAGCTAGAGGTCATGGCCAGCTTCCTACAATGCATAGGCATGCCAACAAAGGGAGGGGGGGTGTATGTGTGTGTGTAGAAGTGGCACTTGTCCCTACTCCAAAGGTTATCACCCCCCCTAAAAATGTTATTCCCTGCCCTCTTCTCTGTCTCCAACATATCGTAAATTCCCTTTTACGTTTTTGGAAAACAAAGCACCACGAGGAGAAAAAAAAAACCTGTAAAATTACCCATTACCAGATGAGCTTCAGCAGATTAAAACCCCCAACCTCCCCCAGGCCCTACCCCTACTTTAGTCACATCCCCCCACTTGTTTTGTTTTTCATCCAACACTAGTCAGTGAGAACATAGCGAATTAGGGAGGATACAGCAGGAGGTACAGTCGTACCATTCTGGTTCGTCCCCTCCTCATGCTTGGAAACTGGACGTACTTATGCTATCAAGAACAAGCCATTGGAGATGGAGAATCGAGTTCGTTCAACCATACTTAACGGAAAAAGTCAAATTCATCGTCTGATCTCTCAAGGAGAAAAAACAAATAAAGTTCCTTTCCGTGCCGAAGGCAATACAATAGGATGATCCACTGCACAAAAATCAACGCTCACGAAAGGAGGAAAGCCATACCTTTTCCCTGGGAAGAGACAGCCACACTTTCCTGAGCCTATAGATAGGTGTGGACTGAAGTCCTGATATGATTGCTTTCAGCGAGGAGAAATTTTTCAGCATTCGCAACTCCTGGAAAATAAAACCAAGGAAAGATGTTTAAAAAAAAAAATTTTTTTTAATAAATAAGCTTTTCTCAAATATGGAAGTTCATGCGTCACAGAAAATGTTACTTTACTGAACCCAACATTACATGGCTGTCCAAGTTAGTTTCATCTCGTCCACAATAAGTAATCTATCTACCCATGCAATCTAACAAGAAGCAAAATCTAAGGAAACAATCAGGACTCTCCTGCTTGGACTCTTTTTTTCATCTTTACAGATTTCAAGTGAACCACAAATAACAAATATAGTCATGCCCTTGAAATTTGCAAATTTGCAACTTGTGAGTTCGAGAACGCAAACAAACTGAGCCACTGATGATCCGCGGTCAGAAAAAAAATAAACATTTCGGAAACCTTTCAATTAATCATGACATGTGCAGGAATGGTTTTTAAGGCTCTAAGTGCGCATGAGAAGAGGTTGAGAGTGGATGGTTAAGATGACGCTCTTCGTCCACCTGAGCAATATCAATCCACTTGGCAATAATCTTGGCCCTTAGAGCAGGCTTCATATCCACTTCCATCAGGACGGTACTGAGAACCCGAAAGGAGACGGCGTTGAACTGTTCAACGGTGGCCGAGACGGAGGCAGTTGCCTGGTCTGGTCGGTCACGTCGACTCCATATCGCTCCCAAGCATTGATGCGGTCTCAGCTTTCGAAACAATTCCTGGAGGAGAAATGGGATATTAGTGGTGCATTCGTTCCGGGGTGAGAAGGGAGAGATAAACCATTGAACCCCCACCATATCCATGCGAGTGAGTTGCTCCGCGAAGTGCCGATTGGATATGTCCAACAACGAGGAGTAGGTAACGCTGGAGACAACTCCGTTCGGGACGGGAGAAGTGCAGCGGACTTCGTCATCCGACGACATTATCTGTTTCAGCAGTTGACAGGCTGTTGCGGAAGAAGAGGAAAGGCGTATTCGCTGCCAACACTTTCACGCGTACCGAGGTGGACGTCTGACGGAAGTGGAATGGGGGTAGGGACTCACTTTCGCCATTATGCTGTCGCATTCCGGAATCCAGGAGGCCTCGAACCCGAGACTCGAGATGGGGATCCGAGCAATGGGTCTGGAGGAAAGCCAACAATTGCATGAGACAGGGAAAGGACGGGGGTTGATTGAAGTCCTCAGGGTACATGTCCAGCCACACGGCCAGCGTCTGGCGGAGAGTTCGCTGATGCTGCTCCCTCAAGTTATCAACCATCCCCCCGCTTGTCGACTCGTCTCCCAACTCTTTGTACCTATTCGAAAAAAAAACAACAAATTTTTCCGTGCGTGTCTTTCATGCAATAAGAAAAAATGTACACGGGGGAGAAACTTCGCATGTGATCAAAATAAGCTAGCAGAGGTTTTAACTGATGCCAAAGGTATCTTGGCGCATCTCCCAGCGCTCACAGAACCATTCAGAATCCTTTCTTTCCCTGTTTCTCTTCCTCTTTGTAGAAGTCTGTTCCCGATTTACGGGGGTATAAATAGGGTTGCACACCCTAGGGGATTGACAAAAGAGACTCTGGCACTGGTTTCATCGCCAGAAACCATAATTATACAACCATCACGTAAAAAAGAAGTCATAGCAAACGAAACGGGAGAAGTGTGGCATATGGTTACTCAAGACCTTGAAATAGTAGCACGTTAAGGGCTCGTATTTCAGATGACAACCCTTTCGCATGCCTTCCCCTTACGATTTGCGCCTCTCGTATTGAGGTAGGTGGCAAAATTAGAATGTCACGGAAATCAGCGACATTCCATTATGCTCGAAAATAAACAAAGAAAATCTTTTGAGCCACTCATACGTGCCTACTATCACTGACGTCATCAGACACCGTCTGCCTTCCTATTTGGCAACAGCCATTCCCCAGAATCAGCAATTCAACACCGGTAAGAAAAATGATGGTTGAGAGTTTTTCAAACACGATATTGAGCAACATTTTCCCGTGTGACTACCGGGAACGATATACATTTTTTAATGCACTAACTGCATAAAATATAGAAAACCAATGACACTGTCTCTGAGATACGCATGTAAATACATCAGGGATTCCCAGGAACACCCCACATCCGGATCCTCATACACGAAACCAAGACCTCATTTATGCAGGGTCAAACATCACTCGACTTCCATTCCTTTCGCAACAATTCCCCGCTCCAAGGCGATCCATGCATAAGCAAAGCCTTTACCCGTCCCGCTCCCGTTCAGCCAGCCCGCTCCGATGGTCGTCCCCGGAACAAGTCACGCAATCCCATGAATTTCAGACTCTCGGCGGGCTCTGCAGCAGGAAATTTGAAGCACGCGCTCGGATCCAAGCAATACTATCAATGAATGAACCGATTCCTCTTACAAGGCAGCTTCTCTCTTCCTTATTACTCTCTCGAAGCGCAATCGAACGTGTTGTACGACGTGAATTCCAGCTCCAAGGTGTTCACGACCGCTTTACTTAAGTTTCACTTGAAACGACAGGGAATGAGAGACGGACCGATAGACCAAACGAGTTTTAATTTTAAATCTAAGAAACGCAGGTGCAGAGATGAGCTTGCATTTCGAATTTTCATGAGTATTTGTATTGCAATTCTGGGATGTAACATTTTCTCAAGAGTTCCGGTTAAAAGCAAAGCAAAGTTTTTTCATGATCAACTGAGAGTTGACGCTTACAGCCCACGACAGCTTGCAGTTTCATCACGGATACAAACATTCTGATAACGGCACGACATTTGCTATTAATATCTTACATGGAATCCAAACACTTCGATGGGAATTGGTTCGAGAAGGCCGAATTCCCGCGCCCTTCCACTAACGAGATCCCTTTTGTTCCAGAACGAAAAAAAAAAAAAAAAAACTGGATCAGATGAATTCCGGAGCAAACGATAGCACAGTTCATGCTGTTGGCCTCGGTGTCCGCGTCGCAGAGACGACACGAATAATCGCTTTAAAAAATCCTCCGAAAGTTAATCACGACAAACCGTCGCAGGACCGTTTCCGGCAATTCTAATTACAAAAATGATCGAGGAGTCTCCAAATACTGCAACCGACCCCCTCAAGGTGCTCGTTCGTTGGCAACCACACACCCAAAAAAAAAAAAAGAAAGTCCCCAACGGAATATGATCGGCAGAGAGAACTTTCACCGATAGAAAGTCCATGGAAACTGGATCGTTCATCAACGCCAGTCCTCGATCATCAGACGTCCTCGAGAACCCTGCGACCGCGAAGGGCCGAAACGAACATCGAAGGCCGACCGCAGCGGGCTTCGTCCTCCCGCCATCAGCGTCGAACGGGCTTCGACGCATGAATGTAATTGAATCCATCCGGGTTGATTGGATTTATGCGCGTCTGTCGCTCGGTATGCGGCATTGGGGCTTAATAAA
>CAJPEV010000072.1:19663-144009 GCA_905338385.1 Darwinula stevensoni
ATTCCCCGCTCCAAGGCGATCCATGCATAAGCAAAGCCTTTACCCGTCCCGCTCCCGTTCAGCCAGCCCGCTCCGATGGTCGTCCCCGGAACAAGTCACGCAATCCCATGAATTTCAGACTCTCGGCGGGCTCTGCAGCAGGAAATTTGAAGCACGCGCTCGGATCCAAGCAATACTATCAATGAATGAACCGATTCCTCTTACAAGGCAGCTTCTCTCTTCCTTATTACTCTCTCGAAGCGCAATCGAACGTGTTGTACGACGTGAATTCCAGCTCCAAGGTGTTCACGACCGCTTTACTTAAGTTTCACTTGAAACGACAGGGAATGAGAGACGGACCGATAGACCAAACGAGTTTTAATTTTAAATCTAAGAAACGCAGGTGCAGAGATGAGCTTGCATTTCGAATTTTCATGAGTATTTGTATTGCAATTCTGGGATGTAACATTTTCTCAAGAGTTCCGGTTAAAAGCAAAGCAAAGTTTTTTCATGATCAACTGAGAGTTGACGCTTACAGCCCACGACAGCTTGCAGTTTCATCACGGATACAAACATTCTGATAACGGCACGACATTTGCTATTAATATCTTACATGGAATCCAAACACTTCGATGGGAATTGGTTCGAGAAGGCCGAATTCCCGCGCCCTTCCACTAACGAGATCCCTTTTGTTCCAGAACGAAAAAAAAAAACTGGATCAGATGAATTCCGGAGCAAACGATGGCACAGTTCATGCTGTTGGCCTCGGTGTCTGCGTCGCAGAGACGACACGAATAATCGCTTTAAAAAATCCTCCGAAAGTTAATCACGACTAACCGTCGCAGGACCGTTTCCGGCAATTCTAATTACAAAAATGATCGAGGAGTCTCCAAATACTGCAACCGACCCCCTCAAGGTGCTCGTTCGTTGGCAACCACACACCCAAAAAAAAAAAAGAAAGTCCCCAACGGAATATGATCGGCAGAGAGAACTTTCACCGATAGAAAGTCCATGGAAACTGGATCGTTCATCAACGCCAGTCCTCGATCATCAGACGTCCTCGAGAACCCTGCGACCGCGAAGGGCCGAAACGAACATCGAAGGCCGACCGCAGCGGGCTTCGTCCTCCCGCCATCAGCGTCGAACGGGCTTCGACGCATGAATGTAATTGAATCCATCCGGGTTGATTGGATTTATGCGCGTCTGTCGCTCGGTATGCGGCATTGGGGCTTAATAAATTCTCGGTTTCCGGGTGCGAGATGCGTTCGGAACGGTGCTCAGACCTCGTTCTGTCTCTGCGTGATTTTATCGGGACAACTCAGAAGATTCACAAGGTAAAGAGGTGGATCCGAGGTGATCAGCATTGCACGTTATTGCACGACTCACGCCGCGCAGTTCCCAATTGCATTTGCGATTCCGCGTCAGGGAATCACGAGGGAGACTTTAATATGCGTGATCAGCAATTAGACAAACCCAAAAGCCTCGACCACAAGAAGCCCGAAGGTCAAATGACCTTAAAGCCGCAAGTTGGGCTCTGAAATATTTCCCCTTCGCCTTCGTGCGCACTCTGACGCCAAAAGAATGTGAGATCCTGTCAAAAGCGTAATTAATGGGCGAAACAGACACATAGCTTCCGGACGGTTATGATCTCTCCTCGATGCCAAGTGGTATATTGACTCTGTCAACACGGAAGTCACACGAGTTCGTCTCAGGCTGACTCAACGCAAGCAGCCCTGCACCTGCATTCATGATCAAGGTTACCAAAACAAATTACGAAAACAAAACAAAGTTTTGTTGCACGAAGCGTTATCTGCACCTCGTAAGGGACCGCCCCTGCTGCGTTTCGGCGAGCGCGAAACGCATGACTCATGATGCGGCATGATATTCCTTTGAGTCACATCATGAGAACTCGCAGGACGACCAAGCAACAACAAAAAAAAAATTTCCGCCTAGTTCTCATTGAGTTATCGAGACTCAGGTGAGGTGGCGCTTATCTACGCGATAACGTTCTGCCCTTGGCATAAATACACCCAATCACAGCGGGGAAGGGCACGAATCCGATCGAGCCCCATATCGCGCACCCCCCGCACTAAAAACGACGAACGAGACGCTAGACAAGACAAGATAATCATAAATAAATAAATAAAAACCGTTGACACCAGGGGAACGCAGAAAACAAAGCGCCAGACCAACGGCGGGGGGGGAGGAGGTCAATCGATCCAAGGTCCGCGCTCCCAGTGACCGTGACTCACGCAACATGACGAAGCCGAATCCCTCGTCACAAACCGAAGACCGCTTCCTCTGAGCTCGAGCACGGCTTCCCTCTCTCGTTCCGCATGACATCCCATTCCGCGGGACATCTCCGGCCATGAATAATTGCGCCAGGCCATAAGTTCTCACAGCCGGATGTTTCCATGGCTCGAGTATTGAAAGAGCACTTTTTTTTCCCAGTCGTCTGGTTCGCGTTTTTTTTTTTTTTATTTCCTCGCCACAAAGAGCCCCCTGGACGTGAGCTTCTCACGTGACTCAGGTTAAGTGAAAGGTAGCGATGCTCTCGTACGAGACGTTTTATGGCTCCATATCTCGCTATGCGGATTTCAATCAGGAATCTATCGGGGAACGGGGAAATCCGTTCTCGGAATCATTCATGGGCCATAAATCGTCTTGACTGCAGACGAAGGTCATGGCAAAGCGGAGACGACCGGAGGCAACTGCATAAAAGAAATAAAAAACCCTGCGTCCAGGCGCGTTTTTTTTCCTCAAGAGATTATTACGAGGCATTCCACAGATATCTCTGAGTGGCACCATGCTGATTGCGCTCCTTAGTTACGTATTCATGATCTCCGTGGGGAGCACCGTCATGAACGCCCATCCTCCATCAGCATGAGCCTTTGCTATCATCTTCCTAATGCCGCTCAACTCCTTAGCATCAAATTCTCCGTTATCTGGCGCCAGCATACGTACGCGCACCTGTAAGGCGTCTAAAAATGGAATCGCATGCCGTGGAAGGGCATGTGCCTTAGCTCTGCGGTCCTTGTTCAGCTTCCGGAGAGGAAATGAATCGCGACGTTTCCATGACGTCATGCCTGGGAAAATGTTGACTATTGCAGCTGCAGGAGGGTGCGTGATAACGCTTCGTTTCCGCCGGTAACGAATCAAATCGTCCCCCTCCCATTAATTACCCCAAGATTCTCGGAACGGCCAGGCCGCGTTCGGTAATGGCTCCATGCTGAGGGTTGGGGGGGTGTCCTTTTCCGTAAGAGCATGGTTACTATCACGATCGGCATCGCGAGAGATTCAAGGCTGTTCGGCCTCTTCCCCCTCGCAGCTCGGGAGCCCGAAGACAAAGGGTTTTTTTGCATTCAATGGCTATTGGAAATTCGACTGCGTCGGACCGAGAGCATACCAAGTGAGAATATCGAGGCGCGCTTCAAGGCCCCTCGTCTCGGCCGACCGGAATGGACACGGTTTCTACGAAAGCAACAAAGTTACGATTAAATTAACAGCCCCTTATCGCGGCTCGACGACTCCACACGCGCAAGACAAAGCTCAACAGCTCGATCGACTCCGGGGCGAAGAGCTGCAATCAACGGTCAGTTTCACCACGGGCTGCGAGAACCAAAGATGATGGAAATCCCCCAGGTGGAAGAGGACTCGGGTCGTGCCCCCCGCGTGTCGTAAGAGCTTAACAGCACCCAAATGATGATGCAACCTGGGACCCTCCTCCGTCTCCTATCGCTAAGTATGCTTCTCACCGCGATATTTCTTCATTCGTCGCCGCCTTATTCCGGCGGGCGAGATTTACATCACGCCCGTGTCTCGATGCATGGAGAGCATCGATGACGTGTCCGTTGGGAAAGTCAATCGCTTCCGCGAAGAAAAAAACTTCATCGACAGGACGCTCTTTGAGGAACGAGTTTTCTCGGAACCGGTACAAAATGCGATGCAACGATACGACGGCGATATCAGCATTTCCGCATCTTGTACCGCGGAAGCCAATGCTCCTCGCTCGTTCCTCGAATGCCTTGCGTCACCGTCGTCAATCACCGTCCTCGGTCCTAACTCACCTGGAGACGATAAGGAGAAGGACCTGTTCCGCCGTGGCGAACGCCCTGTAGGTAGCGAGGAACACGTGCACCATGGTGCATTCCAGTTCCCCCGTGTCCGACGCGGCCAGGGCCCAGACCAGCTTCTCCAACGTCCCTGCCTTGATCAGGCGCACCTTCACGGTCTCCCATTCCAGATGGGAGATCTCGTCCTCGGAGTCCTACGGACAAGCAGCAACCAATCGTTAGCATAAGAGCTTCTGGAAAAAAATGTATTCGCAATTCCAGCGCATCATAGTATGAATACGAAGACAATGCTTGTCGGCAATCTAGAGAGGCAAAATGAACATGGCACAGAAAGCCTACGGGCGTGGGATGAATCGTACTGTCTCCCTCAAGTGATAACATCGGCGGCGAGAGGCACGAGAAGGCACGATACGCCCGTCTGCAGTCACTTCTACGCTTCAACTCCGGGTTGTTTTTTTTTTTTTTTCCTCCTTAAGAGCTCCTTAAAACCGTTAGTCGTGACCCACTCCACGGCATTCCACACCCTCCTGTTTGACGTAGGACTCGAGTGAATGCGCCGTTTGTCTCGCGACAATACCAGAACGACGACAATAACCCAACACTCCAGGACTCTCCTCAGGAGCATCGTCCTAAATTTCAGGAGAAAAAAAAAAAAGAAGAAACCCCCGAGTGGAGCCAGCCGGCCTTGACTCGCCCAACGCCTCGGGCCATCACGGGTTACTGCGTATTTCCCTACCGACGATGCCCAGACACGTGGTGGGGCCACGGCTGTGCCCGGTGAAGCATCTCTCATGATCCCCTTCATCAAAACCCATCACGCCCCGACTCCACGAGTCTCATTGAATCCACGAGCAGATCTCATGGGGCCGGGGTTCCATTAACTCCGTCGGCGAAGAAGACCCAATTCAGACTCCATTTAGACCCAATTCGCCTTTTCAGTTCAAGGCGCACGTGACAATTAACAACGTCACTGTGACTATGCAATGAAAACGCAGAAGCTGTCACGATCGGGGTCACGAAGTCTGAAGTCTATTATCGTAACCGTTGAGATAAGTGCCTCGCAATCACTAAAGGCGTTTATGCTAGTTTTCTTTAATAACAATGCCACCGTCCGTTTCCCATCGGACCTCACTTAAAAAATTATGCGTTCCCGAAGGCATCTTCAGCAAGAAGACTCGGCTCTTCCCTCGAATTCTTTCCCCGCGAGTCAGTGACCATTAGCGTCGGTCAGAACGTCCAAGCGCAAGATATCGTCGCTAATTGTTGCTAAACGCTAACGTACCTCGAACCACAACCCAAGAAACCCTCTCCGAAACTCTAATGGATCCTCAATTGCCGTCGATGGGGGGCGAGGGATCCGTTATGCCGTCCGCGGCACGTGACACCTACCGGGTCTTTCCCTTAACTTTTGACGAATTGGCACGTGATGTCGGAAGTAAAGTTTTCGCAAATGATGGGCGGAGTTTCGAAAGTATTGTTGTAAAAGACGAGAAAAATGAACATTTGAATAAAGAAAAAGGGGAGGCAAGCACTCGATAAAAGGAAAATTACCGCGAGAATGGAGAATCGGCTTACGCTATTGACACTTTTGCTCGGTCGGTGATAGCGGACTTTCTTGAGATACACGGTATAGATGGCCCCCTCTTCTCTATCCTCTCCCCAGAGTCTCCACGTTGGCTGCTGCTGCTGCAGAGACAAAAAAAAGAAGAAATCGCATCAAGTCGAAACTCTGAATTCACGTCAGGTGCATGCAAATAACGTTTCAGTCCGACCACAGGCAGCTGCTAGATCGTGCGGTCCCAAAAGCCGTCTCCGTTTCTATCAGTCTCAATTTTTGGCCCAGAATGCGCACACTCTGGCAGTCATGCCGAGCCATTGAACAGTCCCAGAAGGGGGAAAGGAGCACGCCTTGTACGACCGAGTGACGAGTTCCCTTTTCTTCCAGCCTCTCGTACGATTTTCTGTCTTTTTCTCTTTTCTCTCCTCTATTAAGGACCGTTCATCTTGGAGGAACTGAATACTACTGACACTGATAGGAGAAACATCTGCCACAGGAAAGATGGTTTGATATAATTTGACAATAAACGGGATGCTCTGGTAAGCCAGGTGTAGGGAAGTTTCTGCGTTAACACATGAATTGTGGGTCCGTTACTTTCTCTCCACACGGAATAGGGTGGGTTTTTCGGTGGGATGAAGTCTGGGTCCAGATGACATCGGTCGGCTTTGTCTGCAACCATGCGTGACTCCTTCGACCGGCTTTCTCTCTCGCCAAAAATTTCGGGAATCATCCTCTAATTAGCTCAAACTTGTGTCGAGTTCGTTCCGGGGGATTCAATTGGGCTGAGCGACACCCTTCTCGCTGCCCGTGGTGAAACTGACCGTTGATTGCAGCTCTTCGCCCCGGAGTACCGCCCCCCCCCCCCCCCCCCCCCCCCCCCCCCCCATTCCCCCGCTTCACGGACGTGGATCCGTGACGAAAAATATATATTTTTTTTTTCTGACAGTCCCGGTCCCTGAAAAGTTTTTTGTTCCTCTGGGTGATGAAATGTCAGGTGCCTTCTTGAACGCCTGAATGTGTCAGGGAGAGAGACGACAAACTACCTGAAATCAGACTTCAGGTAGTATGCTATCAGTCGTAGAGGAACAATCAGAAGCTGTTTTTCCGGGAAATGTTCATTTGTTGTCATGTGTTATCACAAAGGTTTCAGAAGAACAATGACCTCTAAAATTCCCAATTCCTACTATACGGATATGGCATGCAGCTAATTTCGCGCTTGCAATCATGAGTCCTAAATGGTTTTCAATTTAAAAATATAAAACTTTTGACAAATGCAAGTTATCACGGCGGAGCCTGGCTTTCTCCCAACTCGGATATGCATTAACGATGCTCCGTACGGGACGCGAAAGAATGTAGGAGAAGTCAGCCGTGCAGTGGAATAAAGATTAGAGTTCCGAGCAGGTGATATTTCCGTAACACCGGAAGCGTGAAACCGGGGGGGGGGGAACGGAACTTCCAACGTTTGTGTCCCATTCAATGGAATCTCCGGGGTGAATCCATCCGGTGTATTGCAACGGGGCACGCAAGGGATCACGCGACACTGAAAGGGTGACTGTTCGTTCGAATGCTCCGGCTTCCCGTGCTGCGATTGCTATCAGGCTGGGCGAATTTTGATGAGTCGGGGTATACATTATGCTCGACTCCTACAGCTGCACATTGAAGCAGGAAATGCCGGCAAGAGAGAGGGGGGATTCATTATCGGGTTCGTGGAAATGAAGCGCTAGCAACGATGGGGAAGGGACAAAGGGGGAGAAAGGCCGACGGATTCACTTTTCCTGCTTCGTTGTTAGCTGCAAACACCCTGGGTTAGACGAAGAGGCGAAACGACGAAGGCAACTTAACCAGAATATCAATTGTGGTAAGAAAAAAATATATATATATAAAAAAAGACAACCTCACAGGCAGAGGCACATAACGTACCGGGTCAAATAAGGAGGCGAACCATTTCGTCTGGCGGGCCAAGGTCTTCCTGCCGAAAGTGCCACCAAAGAAACGCTTCTCCAGCATCATTCGCGATAACGACAGCGGGATACGGCTTCAAGCACGGCCACGACACGAATGGTGATGAAGAGCCCACACAGATCCCATTGTTGCTCCGAAAGAAAGCGAGGCATTCCGAGAATGGCGGATGGATTTACATTGAATCCCCTAGACACGCGATCCCAGCGGAGAACACTACAAATCCGACGGCAACTCGAGCTCACGCTCCATTAATGGCTCGAGAAAGCAAAACTGGGAGTCGAGGAACACGAGAACCGAGAGGGTTGGCAAGAATCACGCACTGAAGATCGGCTGGGGTGTCACGTAGCGATCACGAGTCGGTTATTTCACCCCCACACATCTGCGAGAAGAGCAAGCGCTATAAACAACCTCGCCGAAACACCGGGATCACGGCTCTGACGGAGGAGAGCACTGCAATCGACTACAACGAAGGCATTCGGATGCTCCATGATTCAACGTCGAACCCGGTTAACGGATCATGACATCCACTACATGCATTGCTGCCGTCAGCTAGCTCTCCCCGGCCGTGCAAGTTGCTAGAGGCTCATCTGATAAACAACGCGCTGGGGAAGCGGAGACAAGCCGCAGGACACAGGATCACGACGAGGACGTAACACTACACGCAAGGGACAGACAGACTGCAGCGTTACCATACAGGGGATCGCGCTAGGTCTGCCTTTCCTCGACTATATGACGCAGACGGGGGCCCGGTCTTCCGAGAACCAGAGCGGGTTTCCCTGAAGGCGAACGCTGCTGTCCTCTCTATACGCTCCGTTGGACTATACGTATCGACATGTGTCACTGCTGGAAGAAAGGGAGATCCGAGACTCGTACGGAAGAGAAAGAGCCGGGGGACCCCGCCTCGGGAAATGCTAGCTCACTGTCGAACTGGCACGTGCTTGGAAATCTCAACAAAGCTCCGGCAACGCTATGCTCCACATACACGGCATCCGACCGAGAAGACGGGCACGGTTCCCTTAAATGAAGACTTCCGCTCCGAAGAGATGCAAGGGGGGAAGCCATCACTCCGCCGCGGTGACGCATAGCACGGAGTGGAACTGACAAAAGAACGAAGATTGGCACCCTTGCCTCGTTCCGCTTCTCCTGCTCACACAGGATGTCCTCAACTTGACTCTAAATGAGGAAAAAAGGAACTGAACTGCAAGGCGTCGGGGAATTGCATTCATCTTCATCCCTCCTCCCACGGATGACACCATTCCTCGCATGATCTCGGGGCGAGGCAGGTTTGGAGTGGGAAGAAAAGGTCACCGGTCGAGTAAAAAATTTGAATAGCGAGGCGAGATTCCTGTTTCCTTCCAACAGGTACAGGAAAGTCTTCTAATTATTATTGCTATCCGACTCGATTGGTAGGCAGCAGCTCCCTACTCGGGATAAGCGTCATCTGCATACCATTTATCTGATATCCGTTGTCTATTATTATTCTAATACCCATTGTCCGTCTGTTATTATTCTGATATGAATTGTCTGTCTGTCTATATTCTGACATGCGTTGTCTGCCTTTACCCTCGATACCTTGCATTCCCAGGAAGCCCGTGTCACGTCGATTGCATATCGTTATGTCGGATCAATGCGAAATTACAAGATGGAATTGTGTGACACGAGAGCGTAAAGGGCCTGAATAAATCTGATTCCGTAGAAATGTTGCATAAAGCATTTTCGACTTCAGTCACACCGCAATGGTCATGACTGTTTTCAGCTATCAAATGCGTTTTTATGTCCATTTATTCCTCCATAAGAAAGATCAGCGACTCACCATAATGCGGAATAAGATGTGTCTTATTTCGTAAGAGCGACGGACTTATGAAAAGTCAGGAGCGGCGATCAGGGAGTAAAAATACATTTTTTTTTAAACTGCAGAAAAAAAAAGCATGTTGACCTTCCCTAGCAATGTGAGCTGGATTTCGTGGCCTAAGGCCTATCATGCATGCATGTCCTGGAAAGGAGGCACAATAATTTTCATCTATTGAAGACGATAATTTCCATCAACTGAAGACAATAATTTCCATCAACTGAAGACAATAATTTCCATCTACGAAAAAAGAAAAAATCCCATAGACGTTATAAGGTTTCTCGAGGTTGAGGGGGAGGAGTGGTGCCGGCCAAAGAACGTGTTTTCTACTCGACCAAGGATTAGGTAGGATTAACGAAGGTCGCCCCCCATCCCCCCCCCGGTTTGTTTAGCACACCCACTGTCTCAACCCGGTCGTCGGCCAGGCCCGGTTGACGACCCGGAGGGGAGGAGTTGAGAGCCTAGAAAATGTTCAGTTTTATCAAACCAAAATCCAAAACTGACCTTCACTCCAAACTCCCCTTCCCTTTTAGTACACCAATATTTATACTTTTATGACATAGTCTTTGATGTTATTGTCTTCCTTCTAAGGCAGTCGGAGTTAAAATCACACGAAGAATGTCGATAGAGCGAAAACTCCATTATTCGAGGGAAAATAGCTACGCAGTGATCACTACAGTGTCAATATCCCCGCAGCTCTCAAAGCAGAAAAGCCAACATCCTGATATTTATAGAGAAAATGTCAATCGCATTCAAGTCTATAGGAGAGTCCAAGAGGGCATGGACGGTGAAGGCCGTCGATTAGATACGGGCCAGAACACCATAAACCCATCAGACCTTGCCCTATCAATTAGGAGTGCTTGCTAGTCAAAGTCGCAGTGCAGGATGACCTTCTTCGATAAAGCTTTCCGCCCTTATAACCGATAGCCGCATGAGCACGGAAGCCCCAAGCTGGGAAGCTTCCTCTATTCGCCATGTTTCGAGCATAACCCCCCACGATACTGACGTGTCGGAGATCAACAAGTACGTTCTTGAAGATGTTCGTCTGGCGACCGAACGAACGGAACGACCTTGACCAAAAACCTGCGGAACCGAATGCGACATACGAGGCAGAGGCGGAGTCGGCTCTGCTTTGGTCCTATATGCCTCTTGAAATTTTCAAGTGCTAGTCTAGGGTGGAGAGCACTAAAAATGCGATTATCAAACCCACAGACAGACCACAGCAGTTACAACTGGATGAATTCTGAAACCAGGGCACCTAAAGACTTTCTTCGGAGCAGCAGTTCATGTTGGTCTCGAATAACGATCTAGTGCAGAGGACTGCGTATTATCTAGATCACCGGTTCCCAAACTGTGGGTCGCGAGGGGCATCACGGCGGGTTGCGTGCATTTTCCCAGCATAAAAAATCACAACGTCTGCATCCGCTCAGGATAAAACATGCCCTGCAGAAAAGGTCGATCAGTTTTCTTCGCGTCATAATTACTTTGAAAATACCTCGTTCTGAATTCCGGTGGGTCGCGAAATTTTCTGTACGTCAGCAAGTGGGTCGCGATTAAAAAAAGTCTGGGAACCGCTGATCTAGATCATAAGGGCCGACCCAGAGTAGCAACAACAAAAAAAAACGAATTGGATTCACATTAATGAGATATCGATGGATTGGCTTCGATAAATCCTGAAAATGAATACAAAAAGCACTGAAAGGTAATCATAATTTGGAAAATTCGGATAAATTATATCTGAATTTGTCTCGCCTTGGCGTTCCTGAGTCCCCAGTACCGGAAGCACTAAAAGAAAAAGTGCCTTTCTAGTACTGAACCCGTCTGAACAAGCGAGATAAAAGTGAACTCATCCAGGAAGCAATTTGAATTTTTTCCCATGCAAATGTAACATTGCGTATGGCAAATTGACTTGGTTAAAAAAAAAAAAAAGAAGAGTATAGAGCCGTGCGGTCTCGCGTCTCAAATAGCAGGAAATTAAGACTTTGGAGCGTGAGAATCGTCTGTGAAGACGCAAACGATCTGCAAATCACTCAGTACGTTACGCAGGCAATCCGCAAAAAAAAAAGCCCAGAGAATATACTGACCCAAAAAGGGGCCCTGAATGCGCAAGAAAGCCGGTCAGCGCCGTAAACACACTCGGCGAGACTCTCGCGTCTCGGCGTTTCATTGACGATCTTAGAATATAAATTGGCCGTTCCGTCGTTAAAATAGCGGTGCCACACAAGTTGGCCTGTGGGAAGCTCCAGGCGCCATTCCAACACGGCCGTTGCTTTTTATTGCTTATGCTTGGGTAATTCCAAGGCATTTTGTCTAGAAGGGCCGAGATGGGGAGTCTGGGCCACCACCCATCGCTGGAATACTGACACATAAGTGCAAAAAGGAACCTTTCGAATTCATTTATGACCATTTCGCGATATTTTCCTCTTGAAAGAACAGGCACGACCACGATATACTGCCTCTCCCTCAAGTTTTTTTTCGGCCCAACTTCAGCTGATTTATCGTCCGACCAATCGGTGTCACGCGAAACTTCTTCGCGCATTCAATAGGATTTTGAAACCTCCAAAAAGTTAATCAAATCGCCTTCTTCTTCTACGGAAAATTAAAAAATTACAATTACGAAAAAAATTGCTCTTTCCGTGAGAAGAGCGGCTTTTTTGAGAAGCGATGCTTCCTCCAATCTCACTTTTTCTCTTCAGGCATCGATCACCATATATCAAGAGGGTAAAGTGGAAACAATTTTCCGTAAAATTAACCGTAAACTTCGGCTGGAAGGTATCATCTTCATAGTGTTATGGTAATCATGACCCATAATCACGAACGTGTTTAGAACAGATGGCAGACCTAAAATATAGTGAAGAGGGGGGAAAAATCCTACGACGTGAATCAAGCTGTCTGAAATCGTAACCACCCTCATGAATGTACGTCCTTGACTCGAATATGTTAGCCAGTAGTTCTATAAATTCCATATTTTAGATTATCCTTGAGCCGGGCCTTATTTACGATGAGAATGAGGTTTCAGAACGACAGGCAATTCGCGGGAGCCCATATATTGCTGTGGTCATCATTGTGAAACTTCTCGCCGATGTTTTATCACCACTTTGGTGGTTTATATCGGTGATTTTCTGAATTAAGCAAAAGAGGAACTACTGAAAGGTACGAGAGAATATTCTTCCTGTCTGATTTCGACGTCCAGGAATTCTTGGTCCCGTGTTACTGAAAACTAATAACATCGCCGTCATTTAAAGAGAAGGTGGTTCGAGGATGAATCGCCCCTTGGGGGCATTAACGCACTTTAAATATTGAGTGAATCTATTCACGGATGATTTATGTATTCACCTGCGATTTTTAAACGCCACAGTATTGTTCCCTCGCTTGCCGAGGGCGTCTTCACTCCACGCGATATTTCCTGTTTTGAACGCTAGGGATCTGACTCTCGTTTTCGATAATGATGGCTGTAAGCACTTTTGGACCTTAATCGACGCTAACGCCCTCCATTCGCCAAGGATCGCATGAGCTATTAGAGCCCTCCGCGATGGGCGGATCTCCGCACGTGAAAGAATGCCAGAATCCCAGCTCGTTTATAACGGTGACAAGGGCAATACGCATCACTCCGCGGGACGAGCGTGGATTCCGGGTGACTGGGCATGATTGACCGCCGTGAATGAGGCATGACGCCGGCCTCCTTCGATCACCCGCAAATATGGGCACGGCATTCTTTCATGCATCGATCTCCCCCATGGTCATCATCAGGGAGACGGCTCGTCCGGTCACGATTCGTGACAGGGAATGTCCACATCCCCCCCGCTGTTAGGACAATCCACAGAAGCCTTGTCGTGATTGGCTTGTTTGCGCGAAGGGCTTCAGAACGAACTCGGGAAACGAGTGACGTGGGGCCATGGATCCCCACTTTCACCGCCTACTCCCACGCGAAGAGGAAGTCCTTCGTGTACGAGATACACAGCGAGAGGGAAAGAGTCCGCCTGCGACTGAAAGAGTTTCTATGTTGACAAACCAGCGAGACAAAGGGTATCTCATGACAAGAACCTCTCATCTCACTCCCTCTCAAGGGCTCCTAACAAGATAGTCATGCCGCATGCCTCGACATGGGACTCTCCTCAAGGAGGCGCAAAATAAAGACAAAAAGGTGCCTGAGAAAAGATTCTCTCTCTCTCTCTCTCCATCAGAGAGTTCAATGAATTCCTTTCACTCACGAGGTTCAATCAAGCGGACAGTCACGGCAGATTATAAATGAAGACATGCTGAGAGATTCTCTCTCTTGGGGACTTTACACGTTTACGCCTATCATGACTAATGCGAAAAAAAAGTCTAAAACCCATCCCCATTCAAATCGAAATTCTTTATAAGAGAGTATAATGAAAATGAAAGCAAAATTAAAGATAAAGGGGAAAGATCATACATCGCCCGATAATAATAGGATGCTAATGGTTATTTTAAAATCAATGAGATGTCAGCTGCAGTCCTACTTCATTTGCACGCCGAGTGACAACGGAAAACATCTGCCCAAAATTGCACCTTTCCCCCGACGAGTGGTGCAGTATCGAGTGCAGCCCTCCGATTCACTTTCTCATCCGAATTGATTCACTAATAAACGCTCCAGGGCAGGGGTCCCGAAATGTCGACCCCGAGGTACTCTGGTGCCACCTCACCCCTTGATCCAACCGCTCGTCCTCCCATTCTCTGCTTCCGACCTCCCTTACCGTTATGCACATATGGGCAGGAGGTCAAGCGGTTAGTGGTAACGTGAGAGGATTTCCGGACTCCGGCCTAAAATTATTGAGGAATCTGCCTTCACCTTACGCGACCTCAGTTCCGTTCGAGATGATGTCTGAGCCGGCTCGGAACGGAGAACTCTCTTTCCGTTATGGGGAGGCACCCCCATGCCAAAAATCAACATTTCAGCTCTTAATAGCGCGGGAGAAAGAGCCCGAGACAAAGAAACAGGCGAACACACAACCCGAAAGCCCGTGTGCTTTTGTTTTCAAAAGAGGGGAGAGGACGGTTGCTGGAGGCGCCGACAGAGGTAAAAAGAAAGGAGTCTGTCACTCAAAATCTGTCAAAGCACACCGAATCGCGGAGGCCAACTTACGGAATGGCGAACGGAGCTCTCCTCTGGAGCGCCTTGAATGGAATTCCGCCGCCACACGGTCGGAGACTGCGGTATGGGGATCCCTAAGTTTCGCATCCATCGACGAGGCTTGGAAAACGGCCATTTCGCAATGGTCAGGTTATACCACCGATTCAGGATAGGATACAATGGGTTCCCATACGGGATCTTTCCCTTAGTATGTAGAAGAGCCAGAGCTGCTCCTCTCTTCTCCCCTTCGAACACTGGGGACGGTTTTTCACATGACAAGCAGCAGAGGACTCGCAGCACACTGCAGCCCTCGTCGACACGCCTGTTGGAAACCCAAACCAACTGAACTGCAAGAGCACACGTGGTAGGATAGAGTTGCAAGCGAGAGAAGGGTATGATGTTTCTATTGTCGTTATGGGGGGCCTATGGAGATTCTTAGAGGCCTCGTTCTCCGGATGCCAGATGTCATATCGACTTTCCATACCCTCTGGGTTATTTTCCGGTGGAATAGTGGGATATGCAACCGTTCGACGGCATTCGAATATTCATAACTATGATTGCTGAATATAATATCGCCCGCAATTATAACTGAAATCTTGCGATGGTCACGATTATTACGTTTGAAATATCTCGTTGGTCGCGATTAAAAATATTAACTCGAGTTTACTTCTTACTAAAGAGGAACTTTCAAGAATTTTGGGGGGAAAAAATTCACAAGCACAGCTCGAAATCACGTCGTCGTGGAATGACACTTTGACACTATGCTTACTCATAGACTCAGCAGAGGTAATCCCCTTATCGATAACACTACGGTGCGCAGTTTCAAGAGCGCAGATAAAACAGAAAACAGAACGGCGATATCGCGGAGAAGTCATCGCGATACGAGAACCATGACTCATCTTTTCCGTTCGGCCACCCGGCAACGAATCGTTTCCCTACAGTGGAAGGACATCGAAAAGAACGCAGGTATCGGGGCAAGGACGCGTCGTCTCTCTCTCTCTCTCTTTCTCTTTCTCTCTCTCTCTCGCGTCGAGGCGGGAAGGAATGCATCAAGCGAGAGAGCGGCGCAGTGAGGACTGATGTAACCCGGAACTGCAGGCGGATCAGGGTCGGTCACCCGACGCGCTCTGCGGCAAGGTCTCTGCCGGGATCCGTGAGAGCGGAGCAGGCTCCGCCTGAATCTTCCTTCGCTTGCAGGAGTTCTGAATTCGAATTTATTCGTCTTTATCTGAGTATCAGGATAACGGAGCGCTCTCATCGACCGACGGGGCAGGGGCGTACATATTTCCTTCTGAAGTCTCGTGGGATTTAGACTCGGCAGTTGAATGCCCTTTCTCGAATTGAGGTCTATTGAAGGCAATTCGAGCTGAAATCAGTCATCCCTCATCTAGCGAAGAGGGATGACTGATTTCAATGACCTCGATGCTTTCGAACGTAACGACGCGTCACGGAGCCGGTCTTGCGGGGCAAACGAGGTCGCACCGATCGCGGATCGAACGGTACTGCATTTTATTAGGCGTTGGGGAAACAAGAGCCAGCTAAAACGGCTGGGCCGAACGAAGGAGGTGAAAAAAGATGAGGTAAAAACCGGACGAGTGGGAGAAAAAAGCCGTCAAAGCATGAGATTCAATGGTGCGAAGCTACTCCTGCGGTCCACTTCCAAACTAGGCCAGCCAGCCATCGCGGACGGAGGAGGGTAGGGGGGGGGTGGGGGGGGGGCCTGGGCTCGGCACATTCCAGCATTACCGTATTCCGGGGAAAAGAGTGTCAGCTCGGGCCAGCAACGGTCCCCCTATGGGCCCGCGAGGATGGAACCTTGAGTTGGCCAGTGCGAAACCACGCCGTCTTTCTCTTTCTCTCTTTCTCATGTGCATACAATGCGGTACGCAGGAATATGAGGAAAGAAAACGGTACCGTATCTACAACAGTGACCCATAAAAAAAAGTCCCACTAGTTTTACATAATGGATTCCGTGTTCGATAGATGCACGAGATTTGACAAAATCTTACCAGCGTTCAAACTCGGCTCGCGTCACTTCCTACATTCCAGACCGACCATGAAGCACGCACGCAAAACTGGAGATCCGTGGATTCTTGCCCACGAGGCGTGAATGTTTATCACGCAATTAATCCTCCGGTGGACGGGATAAAAACTTGCCGGAAAAAATGAGCGTAAAAAAAAAACATTTCGATTTCTCTCGAATGACCTTAATTTTAAAGGGTATTTTCGAACGGCAGAGAAGTGGACAATGGGTCCACTGGCCTCGTTATCATACGTTCAGATCCTAAACAAAAAACTTCTCAAGAAAGAAATGGGACTTGGAGACGACAAAAAAAAAGAATCGAAAGTATGAGATCATTCCTTTACATTAGAAAGCGGGGAAAGTGGAAGGAGGGCGTGATGCCTTCGGGCTCTAAAACACGGGGCTCCTCAAAATGGGATCGTGCGAATCGTAACCCACATGATACGAGTAATAGGCCTGGCCAGGCCTCGGGGGCCTGACAACGCGATGCACGACTCCATACCGTGCCCCTCGATCTGGGGATCTCGGCCCCGTTCCGGGGATCCTGTTCGGACGGAGCGGGGTCCGGGCTGTGAATGCGCGGCGGCGGCATTCTGGCGATTCCGTGAAATTCGTGGGGAAATGTCGCCTTTCGGTCCTCGAAGCCGACGGAAAATGGGACACGGGGCACGAAGGAGCGAAGAGAAAGTCGAAGGGACCCAAAGAAAACGTCGTCGGACTCGAATCCTTCGGGCTGCCCTATTGGCACGTTGCATCTCGCAGGTTGCAGACGACATGGTTTCACGAACCTTGCTCCAGGCAAGGTCGTAAATTCCGGCGCTGGAAGTTTATGAGGTTACCAGGTGAAGGGCGGCCCACGGTTTCCATCTCGACCAGCTCTTTCGACAGGTTTCAATTTGGGTTTACCGAAATACTCTCAGCGAGTAAGATTGACGTACGGGAGGGAGCAATGCGGAAACTAAAGGATGGAGCAAGAAGTCATTTAAAATTCCGATTAGTACTTAAAGGTGTGGCTGATGCTATTACCGTAGTAATAATTTGCCGTTTCTACCAGCTTTTTTTTTCGTTTTCCGGTGGTGATGTGCATGCAATGGGCCACTCGAGGGCCACGTGGGCACATAAATGCATATTTCATAAGCGACAGACGCCTACAATAACCCTACCGCTGAGTACCCACCTTTCGATCCGGTGTGAAAGTTTGAATCATCATATCCCTTTCCCCGTAATGATCGACCCTCCTAATGATATATTTAACGATTTCCTTCGACGAGAAGGAAGGTCTGCCAGCGAAAAGAACGAGAACCAGGTGAGCCCGTTGCACGTGGTGAGCTTTTAGAATCAGTCCGGAACGGAATGTACGGTCCCGTAGATGTGCCCTGCCTATTTGTGTATTGACGTTTGCGTAAACACGCAAGGGGCGAAAAAAACCAGGAGGGGGAAAAAAAAAGGGGTGGTGCCGACAGACACGATAAGACTCCGTGCAATTTGCGAGAGCGATTTTCTCACCTGGTATCCCGGCGAAGGGCTGCATCCTCCCAAGACGATCGGAGTCGGGGCACTCTCTGAGTAGGGGATCGTGCACTCGGTCTGGATGCTGCAGTTATCGGTCTTGTCCAGTTCGGGTTCTTGCTGGGATGCTGCATTCATTTGTATGAGCATCCTTCATGGTGTGAGGGGCAAACAACACGAGATTCTTCGAGATAGTGACACTGACGAACACACGCGCGGAGGACACTCAGCTGATTCCCTCCTCTCGAGCGCTATCGACGAATGCGTCGCACCGACCACTGGGGATTCCCCGTTTCCTTTCTGGCTCCTCTGCGTGGCTCGTCGACCGTTGGGGCGTCCGTCGAAAACGCTCCGAGACTGCGGGACCTAGGGCACGGAGAACGCACAATAAGGATCGGAAGAGTTGCAGAAAAGAGAAGGAGCCCGAAGCGTGGAAGGCGAGGCAATGTGAGGGAAGGGAGAGGGATGGAAATCACCGAGACTTTTCGCAACACTGGGCACGCATACTGCCTTTCTCGCTGCACCGTGTTATGAGAGAGGGCAGCGCGGAAAGCTTTGCCCCGGGGCATTCTCAGTGTTGCCAAATTACGCTGCTCATTCGAGCCTCATCCACGATAGAGATCCATCGAGGGAAAGGTTTCTTCATACCCCCCCCCCCCCCCCCTCTCTCTCTCTCTCTCTCAATCTGTGCCCAACGTGTCAAAGGTCAGGTCAGCCATGCAACCTATGTTTATCTGGAAATTACCCATCGGTATCTTCGATGCTTCCAGAGAGTATTCCTTTCCCATCGTGCTTGCTATAGTCTAATATTACCAGGCTGATATGATAATCTTGAGAGATGATATCCTTCAGGATATGATCCCGAATGACTCGACTCTTGAGGATTTCGTCACGAAGGATGACAGACGGAAGAGGGACGGAAACATTCTTCGAAAAATATTCGATTGAATGCCGATGCGGAAGGAAGTATGCTATAACCATATTTTTCGCCTTAAGCTCTGGTTCGTGCCTCCGTGGCATTATCTCGTAAGCGACAAAAGTGAAGAATGATGGATGAAAAGAAATCAATAGATGGCCTCAGGCGAGGCATGAAATACGTTTCCTCACAATGGCAACGACAGCCCTTATCATCAGTCACTCCGAAATGAAGGGAGCATGGCATCCACTGATCTGTTTGAACTTTCAGTGAACGTGGGCGTTCAAAAAAAGAAAAAAAGAAAAGTGGATCCTGGCCTCTTCAGACGATTTTCACGTTTTCCCCCCCCCCCCCTCTCTTATTTTTCCCTCTGCCTATTTTCTATGAGTACGCACGCTCTGAAACAGAATGCGATTTCGCAAGTCACGAGCCATGATACAGATCCTTCTAAACGTTCCGGTGAGGTTAGTTTCACGCAGCTTGCTTTTCGCTCAATCCGTCAACTGGGCAATCCCCTTTTCATGCCCCGTTCTCGCCGGGCGCCTGACACTTCACGCTCCGGTACTGCCGACGAAACGATACGAAGCCCATTCGGAGCGTTTAACGAACCCCATGATGAGATGCTGGAGCATGCAGCGAATAACAAGACGAAGGGTTTCAACCGGGGAAGCAGAGGTGGCATGCCCGCCCTCATGGTAATCGCACGCTGGAGTGAGCGACGTGACTGACTGGTCATCGAACCTCCCCACGGCCCTCACTGCACGTACTGCACTCATCGATTGCCAAGTCCCACTGTCGTTGATTACTCGTACTGTACTGGGTACTGGGGCTGGATGGTCATCGAAGGGGGATTTTCTCCCCTTGCCCAGTGATAACCTTACCTTGTCCAAGTTCCAGGGACGGAGAACATTTTTTTCCTGCTCTCAGAGTGAAAACGAGTGCTCAGTTTTGCCTCTCGATCCGATTCTGAAAGTCGACCGTTTGAAATTTTTTTCCCCGTTGTCATTCGTGATACTGATTGTGTTTGTGAATATTGAAAGATGAAGCTCATGCGTGTTCTATTTGACCATTTCCGAAGAGGGTACCCTTGGTCTGGCGATAGTGTCGACTGAATATGCATCCCCTCCCCTCCCCTCCTGCCGTCAAGACTCGATTACGATATTATACAGGGGGTGAAACGATAGAAAAACGAAATTTTCCACTCCATAAATTCTCGGTTCTCATGCTTCTAGAACACGCACGCAACCCCCACATACACGAAGGGAAAGTTTTCACGAGACCAGGAACGCTCAGGCGCCGACTATCTTAGCTTAAATGGAAATGATGAAATGGATAAATGACCCAACTTTATATGGAATTACACGCTTCCGTCGCCTAATCTTCCTTTTGAACGCAAAAAAAGACGCAATGAGATGGTCTTCAACACAGAGCTGGCAGCAATTCTGGTTCCACAGCTGAGTCTTTCGCTGAAGCAGCTGATTCCATCTGGAGTTGGGTCATTTTCCGTTTCATCGATTCAATTCATATGGGACACCGACAATGGGACTTGGCTTTCCATGCCTCTCTGCTCGTGATTCGAAGCCTGAAATATTGCATCATTTTTCCCTCTATGACCATTTCCCTGTCTTCTTTCTCCTCTGCATTGTCGGCTCCATAGTTTACCTCGCATAATTTTTAGTGAAAACACTGTCCCGCTCCATGCAAAGAAGGCCCGTTTCATCCCCGCGTCTCCCTCCTCACACCCAATCAGAAAAGAGCCGACCAAGGGAAAAAGGACTCGGAAGCTTCTTCCCCCCCGCGACACCCCAAAGTCCTGCCATGCCTTCACGCGCGGGGACTCCGCCCAACCATAGAGACGCTACGAGAGGAATGTCCAGAGATAATTTGTCGAGAGCGAAGCCTGCGGAGAGCGCACTTACAGTCCACTTACATCCAGCTCCTCCCGTGCCTTCACGCATACTGAGTTGGAACCGAGACCGAGGCGTTAACTCCCACGGTCTCCCCACGATCATACCGGTCTCTTCTCGCTCCGTCGAAATCTTGACTGCACATTTGTGGCTACGCTCTGTCTGACGTCTGTGTGCTCTCGCACGCATTCCTCTTCAATTTTCACTCTTCTGACAAGTATACTGATTTTTTTTTTCACCTTTTCCACCGGGTATCTCAGAAAGAATGCAGTTGATTTCTTCGCGAAATGCGCGAAATACGCGGAATTCTTGGAATTACTTTCCTATTCATGGAATATACAAAAGAATCCACTTTTCCCATCTCGACGAGTCTCAGATACGAGAGATTATCGCAAGCCCTGTTGACGAAAAAAAAAGGCGAAATAAAGCACAATCACGATGTTACAAATTGCCCTTACTGTATCCCATTTCACGCGTGAATTCAGCCTCTGAAGGTCAATTCTCAATAGCATTTCGAAAGTGAACCCATTAAAGTCCAATTCACTCCAAACCATTCTGACTTCTAGCAGGCTCCAATCATTTTCGCACTGCCACCGTATACATTAACAACTTAGGCAAGTACGAGTATGAATGCAAAAAAATCCATCCGAAGTGTTTTCGTTAAGTTCTCAAGGCGCGTTTCTTGAAGGCCTCGAAAAACATTTTTACACCGTCAAGGAGAAACTCGACTGCTTACCTTCCAAACACTTCACGGTGGAAGTGGGACACGCCAAGATCCATGAATACCTTGACAACATCCTCAAGTAGAACAGGAAATAATATTGATACTCGCAAACAATCCCATCCTTTTTTTTTTTTTAGAACAATGCGGCAAGGAAACGGGGGAAATTGAATAGAAACGGAATGACCTTGCAGGTCTGACAGAAGACCCCGTCGAATCTCTTCGGCTCCTTTGTGTCGTGCAGGGGGTGAATCGAATGACCTTTTCATCGAAATGAGTATTTTCATATTTCCAATGCTGAAGCGGTCGAGAGCAAAACCTTCGATATACTTTTAAACGGCTGCCCGATCTGGATGAATGCTGATGGAAGTGCCTCAGTGCTATTTTAGACATGGAAATGAAACCCATTAGCATGAGATGAAATCAGATGAGAGGGATGGGACAATGGTACTTGTATGGAAGCGATACATTTAATTAGTGCAAGTTTCTATGCAGAGATGAAGGCCTGTCATTCGGTTCCAAAGCGCTCCTCTCGCGGTTTTCCGATTAGCAGCAACGAAGAGATGCCTCGGCCCTCGAGAATGCAGCCTTGCCAGAGTTCAATGCCTCAAATAATTTTCGCACTAGCATTGCCGGGAGGAGCATGGGATCGTTCCGACGACCACATGGCCCAGGGGAATCGCGAGGCCCATCGCCACGCCCCCTGGTCGCGACACTCGGCACTGCAGCGCGGGGGGATCTTCCCGAAGGGAGAGCGAGTCTCAGTCGAGCGCCGGACCTCCGTGCGTGAGGGTCAACCTCCGCTCGGTTCCCGCTTCTGACGGACGAATCGACTTGGAAGTTTTCGAGGTTTTTTTTTGCGCGGCGCCGTGCGAAGTTTTCTGGCTGGTCCTCGACGGAGTCTAATAGAGGACCCGCAGAAGAAATAGCGCAAAGCTCTCCATATTATATGAGGTCAATTCCGAAAGTTAATGTAACTAATAAAGTTAATTGCAAGGCGAAAGGAATTTGGAAGTCGACCTACCACGAACCGCACGCCTGCTCCGGTTCTTCACCAGACCCTTACCGCCACCGCATTGTACGCATTATGAGTGTGTGCCGGGGAGGAACGAAAATTCGCTCCCTTTAAACAAAGAGCCACAGCTTTTCCGCACTTATTACCAAAAAAAAAACTGTTCTTTCTGTCGAGTGCTCTTCCGCAAACGCAATTTTTACGGTACGTTGGTAATAAGCAGCGTTTGCACGACAGCTCAACCTCCCGTGAAGAGTTTCTTCGAGTCGGAAAGATTTATTGTGCAGCAGAAACGTCTTCGAACGAAGATTTTTTACGCGAAAAGGTCGCAGAGGCTGCGAACTCGAAATTCGCTAATCTCGACGTAACCGCCACTCAAAATACGGAAAGACTGATATCACGGCTGGGACAGAGAGATCGTATCTAGCGCTCATTCTGAAGTCGAAATGACTAATATCGCGGGGACAGTGGAATTGGATTAGTTTACGAGCGGTGGGTTGCGAAAAAGGGGCTTGACTATTAAAAACAAGTCATTTCTCGAGCGATCGGGAAGGGTGACTAACGTACGCGCGTTACGTACTGGAGTCTCTGAGTCACAACTTACCAATCATGTTTTGTATGACTAAAGACGTATGACTGTTGTGACTCCACGTGACTCATGCAATATTTGCAACTTGGGCGCGCCCTTCCCCATCGATCCTCAATAACGCATGCAGAAAAAGCAGAACACCACAGATATGCTCAGTTCCCTGTTCGGAATTCCCAGCATGCTCAACGTTTGCTCTCAGCCAAGATGAAAGGGTCTCTGACGCGTGCTCCCATGCTCTGTCGTTTCAGCAATTCTCGGAAGAATGAATTTATGCGAACATTTATATTATTGCAAGAAAAATGCGGCCGGACATGATTCAATCGATCGCAATTGCAACACTTAAATCTTGGGTTGCTCATTAACAAGAAACAAGTTATTCGGAGCGAAAATAGTAATTTAATGGATTTCACATCGGATTCAATTTTCGAACTTTTTAATATCTCCCGAAATTACCCCGCGAAGAATCACAGTCAGCTGAGAGAGCGTGAGCGTCAGAGCGTGTTTATCACTATTATTATTTAAAGGGCCATTATTGTTATTTAAAGGAGTTTGGCCTCTGGCCAGGCCAAACTCCTTTCATGAGAGAGATTTTAGGGATGAATATACATATGTGTCACTCAAATTAATATGTGTTATTATTCTTCATATAGATGATTACAATGTTCCTTTCGCCTTTTACAAATATATATACGGACGATATAATAGTTTTACAATACTAAACAACCATTAAATCTCCGTCAAAATAGTTTGCCTTTCCTGGAAAACTCTCCGCCGTTTTCGTGCCCAGTAGCTTCTATACCTCGCGTTTTTCAGAGCCGATCCTGAGCTAAAAAAAAAAAAAAACTCCTAAAGGAAAGTTTCGACGCGAGTCATTTGAGTTTGTGGCATTCCTTTGGTAAGGGGAAATGGAATCAACCATGAAAAGTTTGTCATCTTGCGTGGTCATGGCCGTCCCCCGTTTCCTCGTGGCGAAGGATCGCGTTTGTAAATCCGGGGAGAAGCATTCCATTTTTGCGTTCGACCGACCAAAACAGCCGAGAAAAAGGTGACAGTACAAGCGGTTGCTTTTCTTTGTTATCTCTCTTGCATGAAGGAAACAAGCCGCTGATAAGAGGCGCACCGACGACGGGATGGCGACAAAAGCCACCTGAATAAAAAACTAATTCCCACTAATTCGAAGTCCCCGATCCCAGTCGGCTGCCTTGATGACGTCATCGTCGCTTAAGCTCGCTTGGTCCCAGGCGACTGGCTGCTTGGAATCGCTTAAGACGGGCATCGCCCCCGGCAAACGTGCATCGCAAACGAAGTCGATGAATTCCCATGGGAATTGACGCAACGTCCTTTCGCGAGTGGATTGCTGAATCATCGGAACAAGTACGCCAGAGACATCTGGAGGTCGTTGAATGCGCCTATTCTTTCATTCTCGCTCCACACTTTCAATCACCTGAGTTATAAGTTCCTTTCCTGTACCGAGAGGATTAAACATCGAGCTTGAAGGCACTTAACTCGGAAACCGGGTCGTTTCTATCAGTTTGAAACCGTATAAAATGCACCGAGCATAAAATGCACCGAGCTCGGAATTCCGAGAATCGGCGGCCAGTTGCCAAGGGATCCGAAGACTTGCGTGACGCTTATAGAAACCCGTGGGAGTTTTACGGATTGATCGCCCTTGGGATGGGGAGGAAATGTTACTTTCCTCTTCATTCAAGCAGGGTGAGGCAGGGAAAACGAGTCGTTCCTCGAAATCCTCGGGTGTCTGTAATTAATCTGTCCTCTAAGCGTCCTAAAAAAAAAAAAATTCCGTCCGTTCGTCTCCAGCTGTTTTGCCACAACAGAGAATTAAAAAAAAAAAGAAGCAACTTACTTTTGTTCTCGCACATGCGGCACTGAGAGCGACAGTCCTATTGAAGGCACTCGAGAATCTCGCTGACTCACCTCGACAACTCTGGCAATTCGCAGCTGGGACTTTTGGGACTCTGGATAATCACCTTAAGGAGAAAAAATAATGGGGGGGGGGGCCACTTCCACATTTTCGCGGTTTTCTTCGGTTCAGACTAATTTTGGTCTACCGCTCCCTCTCTCTTCCTCCCGGTTGAACCAGTTTCTCGCGAATCGATCTGTACGTTCCTTCCATCCTGCGATTCTCGTCCGTCCTTTCTCGAAATAACAGTCTCTCCTAACTGCTTCACCTTCTCCGAAGAGCGCCATTTCTCACGGGCAGTCCGATGACCAATGGCCCGAGACTAGTGCGAACGACGTGCATCCCCCGCCACTTTCTCGATGCTTTTCCTCGAGCAAAAGTAAAATGCTTCTGTAAAATCGCTCGTGTGGTAAACGATTAGAGAGGAAAATAATTTTTGGATCTTAAGAGGATCGAGAGAAGTTTTCACGATATCCAACTTTGCTGCACTTTCTGTTTCCCACAGAATTTCGAGGAGCAGTGCGTTTTCCACGCTTCACCCGGTATATAACTGTCCTTGCTCGACGATTTGCAGCAGGTAACTTGCAGCGATTGCTTCCACGACGCTCGACCCGACGGAATCTCGCTCCCGCATTTCGAATGAAAAGGATCTCGAGATGGGACTTAATCTTCGGCTCAAATAAGGTAGAGGTGGACTTCCCACACGCGATAGACGACAGATGGACGATCCGTCTTTACGTTAGTGGTAAGCCTCGAGTCAACTTTACCCTCGCGGGAAATTGATACAAAGACCTGGGTTCAAATAAACTTACACGGTCGGAAGGAAGATTCAGCAGGAAAACGTCTACAGATGCCACTGGAAGCGTCCGATCGGAAGCAGAATGAAGATGAATTCCGCGCTTGCCTTCGCGCAGGGCAATCAAGTCTTGAGCGCTTCTATGCGCCACTGAACATGACAAGAACCTGGACCGGGCGGATGAGAAGAAACACTGGTCGGAGGCAGAGCCGTACCGAGGGGGCTGCGAGCGGTGCGCCCGCACAGGGCGCGGACTTGAGGGGGGGGGGGGGGGACGCCGATTGGCAGGCAAATCACTACAAAATTTTAATAAAAGCAATAAATTCAAATTATCCTGAATTTAACTAAATTGAACATAGAAATTAATGCGTAATGTATTGTTGGTGCTGGAAAGGTATAGAGGGGGAGGGGAGCGCTGGATTGATATTTCGCACAGGGGCGCCAAATATCCTGGTTACGGCGCTGGTCGGAGGTAAAGTGCTGCTCAACATGCTCCGATCTACTACAACCGGAAAAACCACTAGAATATCTTTGAGAGCGGCGTCTATTCGGATAAAGTCGCGTTCGGTCTAACTGGCGACCACAGGCACGAGGAAAGGAGTTAAGTGCTGAAGGTACAAGAAAGAGAATGAAATCGACTCGAGGTGCTGGAGGCTCGGATCCTCTCCGCCTCCAGCGGTTTCTGGCGAACGAGATCGATGAGGAATGGGACGTCATCGAGTCGTCCTGTCATCCAGCAGCCCTGAGCCGAGTCGATCAATCGATCGCTTTTTTTTTCCCTTTTTGTTCTGGCGAGACCTGGTTCGGATGGCTGTGTACACCATAACGGACAGCCCAACGACAAACACGGATTGAATTGGTTGAGGCAAACACTCTATAAATATCTTGAACCGTCTGAGGACGAAAATAATTCCAGTCTTCAAGGCAAACAGTTGAAAATCGCACCTGTGCTATCTCTCCCGCTTCTTATCGAGACTAGATAAATGGCCAAATTTAGCCAAGATCCTGTCAAAAACATCTGGAAGCAAAAATCCACGGGGGGGGGGGGGGGGGGGGGGGGGGGGGGACAATTATATCCCAGGTAGCACACCTTGAGGAGCGTGGGCCAGCATCGCAGCGGGCTGCCTATGTAGGCCCCAATCGACGCTGGAGCAGCAGCCAACATTAGTCCTATCAGCGGGCGAGCCATCGATCTCACTTATTCGAACAAAGTTCCTTCAAATGAAGCGAGATGACGACAAATTAGCCGGCATTTTAGTGGTACTAGAGAGTGACTCGTTCCAAGTCTCAAGTACTATTCATGCGGTACCTGGTTTTTCCCCATCCCAACGTAGGGGATTTCGAATTCCTCAAAGCATTATTTAAATCGGTTAAACCGGAAAGACTCCTCGAAATGGTGGAGAAAGGATGGTTCACCTGCGGGCCTCATGACTCGATGGGGTGAAAATAACCCGAAAGGCTATCTCTCGATTGTGAAGACTGGCTCGCCTTCGGGAATGTACAGGTTTGATATAAGAGATCACTCGAGGGATCTCACACGACAAGCACTTCCGAAGCTGGAAGGAACCAGACGAGTGATGGATGAAGTCACAGTAGGATCCCGTGGCGAATGCAAATGCCCCAGGAGGAGGCAACCGAGTGGGCAGTACTCGCTGCAGTGCTCTCAGCCGGACCGAAAGGAGACCGGAGCTCAAACGAAGCTTACTCCAGGCCCAAGCGCCTGGAATTCACGTCGCACGATAGCGACGTTGACCTGATGTAGGCTTCCAACGTTGGCCCAACGCGTGGATTGATGTTGGCTCAACGTGGGGCCCACATCGCATTTGTGGGAATCCAACATAGTCCTTACGTTGGCCCAACGTGGGTGTGCTGCCCGGAATTGCGCCCTTTGTTTCGTCCGTGAAGGTATAGTATCTTACCTTCAAACATGCATTCCATCCAACCCTGACAAATGAAACAGATATTCCGCTATTGATTTCGTTTAATGAAAAATTAGAAAGCGTAACGGGACAAATAGAAGTTGCACTTTATCTGATGCAAATATACAATGTTCATTATAATTTTTTTTTTTTAAACGGCAAGTACTGTAGTTAAAAGTGTTGCAACTCTTTGGGCCTCCCTGCGAAGCTAATTTCTCCTCGTTTTACTGTTGTCATCAAGTTGTGAAAATCTATCACACCTCACGCTATCAATGTAAATTGAAACAAATGGCCCTTACTCGCTCAGCGGGAACTCATTATCCTTGACTTGACAGAGAATATAACCCTAATGTGTTTGACAAAGCGATTGAGACGAAACTTAATTCCAACAAATGAGTGATTTCTTCGAAGAATTATGGTACGTGCAGTGAACAGTTTTGCTTTGATTTTGACAGAGTTTGAAGCATGTTGTGTTCTAAGTTGTGCCTGGTGCGTCCTGGGAGAGTTTTTGACCTTCGGAAATTAAAATTTCCAATTAATCTGATCTGTAGCAGGGCCGATCCTGCCCAACATCGCCTCATCAAGCGCCCATTGTGAAGACACATTCAACATCTTGAGTTATGCCGGTCGGGCGAAAGATATCACGAGTTTCGTGCTAGAGAATGTCATGCCCTTGGGCTTACCTGCTAACGCTTTCCTTTCGAACTGTTTCGTGTTTGTTCGCATCACGAAATTATATTTATTTGCCTGGTTAGCTAAGTGAGGTTGCATTATTCACAGTTCGAATAATGATCAGAGCTAGTGCTTCACTTGAGGTTTTAAAAAAGTTTGTTTGCTTGGGAGGATGAGAATTCCCGAGCAGATGTCTTATCCTTTTCGAAATTTGATATGTTAAAATTTTTTCCAATGTCATTGATCAGAACCAGTTAGCGAGGCGCAACGAAGTCAATAAACCGGGTTAACTTTCTTGGATCTTCGAGTGAGGAGCCACGAGACGATTCTCAAGATAAAGCAAGGGACACGGCACAGAGCACCAGTCCAGGTGTGAATCACACAGCAAAACACAGTGCGGTTAACATTCATTAACTTCACCGGATATGACTTGCCTGCAGATGTAGAGGAGCAGGTTTAATTTGCAAGTCACTGTTGTAGGAGGCGTCCCGTGCGGACTGACGAATGAAGCACAGAGCGGCTTCTTTAAAGCCCTTGCCACTGCCAAGATGGCGGCCTCCGGCAGACCCGCAGACCCCGCCGGGGATGTCCTCAAAGGCTGCAGCGGTCCGGCAAGGAGAGCATCTCCGAGAGATCGTTGACCCGCAGCGCGTCTTCTCGCGGAGGAACAATATCGACCCGCTGACCTTCACATCGCGGATGGAGGATACCGACTGCGGGACGCGACGGGCCAGTGCACGGTCTCACGGGTAAGGAACGGTGACAATCGGCTCGCCGATGCATTCATATTTCATGCTCCTTATCATATCAGCGCGAGAAGAACCGGAATGAAATGGATCAGAATATTTGCTTTTCCGGGGGCTGTTGCCACGCTGGACGGAGTCAACTGCATGGTTGCATCTCGAATCCACGATGTACCATGCCCTGACGAGTAAAGGGAGCGCCGTGTGCGCTTCGATGACTGCAACATGCGATCTGACAACAAAATCAATAATCAAATTCTTAATCAATATATTATTTTGCCCGAGAGTAATTTCATCTCTTTCCTTGCATTTTTTCCATAGGCAATTGCAATTTTAGATGGCATCATTAATCATGAAGAAACAGATTTGACAAGCCTCTGGGTAATTTTTTTTTTAATCGAGGAACAAACGAATAATGAAATTCTGCCAACGTTGCCAAAGTTTCACGTTCCCTCAATAAACATGGGAAATGAACCCTCTTGACAGCAGATTTTGAATCCCTTCGATGACACCCTGCCCGGACGGCAGAAATTTTTAGAACTTCAGAAGTTAAAACGGTTTTCAGGTCGTGGGTGCTTGCAAAGGGAAAAAAAAGTGGTATGACGTTTTTTACAGATGGATTTCTTTGAGAAATTAATTTTTTTTTTTTTTTTAGTGATTTGGAATAAAAATTTTCTTTAAAATTCCAATGGTAGACCAACAAACTCAATGATACGAAAAATATTAATAACCTAATTGGACTGGTACAACCAACTTAAATTGGGGTTTTACCCCCGTACTCTTTTGCAGCATTGAAAGTGCGAGAATCGAGATTGAGAGCAAAATTTCCAGTGACGTTTTTGGCTTCATCGTGCCTTTCACCGACGAGGAACTGATGACGAGAAAAGATTTTGCACCAGGTTCCACAAAACTTCAATGCTCGTATTGACAAGCTATGGATTTCGTGGATTTATGGATACTTTTCAGAGCATTGGGCCGGGTTACTCCAACCAAGGTTGTTACGAGGGCGTTGCGGTATGCGATACATTTCTCGGTTGGTATACCGTGGCTCAATACCGGAGGGGGTGGGGGGAGGGGGAGAGGGGGGAAGGGGGAGAGGGGGGAGGGGGAGAGGGGGAGGGGAGGGGGGCCTTACGTCGGTATTATGCCCTTCGATTGAAAGCAATGGGATTCGATTCCTTCGTGGAGGACGTGTCCAGGATTAATACCACGATTAAAGTTGTTAGGACTGGAATTACCGACTGCTCGGGAAACATCGAGCTGAGGGTGGTCAAGGCGCAAGTCGAACGCACAAATGACTGATCTTGGACCTTGAATCCGGATTAAATACACTCCTGTGACTGAGGAAGGCTTCGGTTTTCTGTGGGCGTCACCATGAATGGAGATGGGGAAGAAAGCTGACTAGGAATTTTTTTTTTTTTTAGAAATGGCTCTTGGTATGGCGCCGTAACAACGGTAAGATTAGGGGGGGGGTCCTTCCATACCGCGGTGAAGGTATGAATGCGGGCGGTATTCCAAGGTTTTCATACCGTGGCGATAATATCGAAAATGTAGAAGTGGCATGATTGGCATGATTATCACGAGAACCGAATACCGCGGTATGATAAAAAAAATCTATATATCGCAATGCCATGCTTGTTACTCGATGACGGCCCCCCCCCATTCGCCCAATCATTCGAGACTGAAATGCGATCGTTCTGCCATGTTCTGTTTACCGAACCCCTTTGATTAGCATGTGTATGTCCTTCCATCCGTTGATGTTTCGGGCAGCTGCCAAACAAACGCGGTGGTCGCCATTTTCATCACACCACTGCTAAGGTGTGATAATGTGACAAAATTGTTCCACGGGAGTCAATAACACGGGCTCTTGTACTCATTTCTGCCACCACTAGCTGCGATAGCAAATGCAAACAGTCGCACCCGACTTGTATGCAGTGAGAGTGATATCGTCTAGCTCGTGAAACAGGCCCAAAATGATGCTATTTAAGAGACGTCTTCTCGCGTGGATCAACGATCCCGCCTGCAGGTCGTCTCAACGGACGCCAAATGCATTTTGCATGCCTCGCGTTCCTTCCTCAGCAGCTGCCGCTATGTGGAGGCGTGCTCAAGGAACGAAGGCAAGGACTCGGATGACAGTCGTTGGATGGCACTCGTCTCGATGCCATTCCAGTCGTCGCATCCATAAACGAATTTGCGTGTGTCGAGTGATATGCTGCGCATCAGCGGCTCTTACGATCCTATTTTGCGTGTATTGTCGCTGATAGCTGCGTTCATCTGCAAAGAATAAACAGGTGCGAGGCATTATCAGCAATGCATGCGATAACGTCTCCTGGGGCACCTGGCGACTTGAACGTTGGAGTTCATCGCGATCAAATTCGGTCATCCACGAGACCGTTACTGCTGTCTCATCGAGGTTCGTGTTGTAACGATGGCTAGATTTCGTTTCCATCATCCTTCAACGACTGCCAAGTCATCTCGCAGAAGTCAAACAGAACATCGGTTCAAGTGGATCGCTACTAATGAATGTAATAATCTCAAAAATGATTTCCTCAAGAACTCTGTTTTTATTTGAACAAATTTCTGAAGCTAAATTATCCGAGGAAAGTTTATTCGACTTCCATTCCCAGGGAGTCCCTTTATCGAGACGGCCCGATTCTGATCATTAACTAGCCCCATCCTTCCCCACCGGATGTGACGTCGATACCGAGACTTTCAGGTGCAATCCGAAGTTCGCCGGCGAGTTTGGAAGTCGGAATGGCCCAATGGAGTGCAAAGTTGAGGATCTTCCGCACTGATGAGATTGCAAGTCTGAATGTCTCCGGAAGAAAGACTAACAACTTTCTAATCAGAAAGACAAGATGACGTTCCATTCGGATCGTTATGGGATCTGAATGCGGGAATGTTGCGGATGTGTCACAGGGATATCAATGTTCCTTTTTTTTCGACAGTAAATCTATGAAATACCCGTGATTCAACACGTGGCTTAATGACTTGGTTATGCTTTTGATTTGAATCATGCGTCGTATCATGCCTCGATGGATACGACAAGCCTTTTTCGACTCTAGCTAGACGGAACTTCCCCGAAAATTTCAGAAAATCCATAATCTGAAAGGCGCTTCAGAGCAGGACCATAAACAAGTCATGAGATCGGAGTGGAAATCTTTCGACGTCGGCATTCTGGTGATCACAAATGTATCAACGTCGCATCAACGTCAACATAGGTTGAGCGACGTTCTGGGGAGTCTCGTTTCTCCCCGGCGAGCTTTGCAATGTGCTGACGATCGAAGTTCTTGCGATGCATTGACATGACCGAGCTCCTCGGCCCTAAGATCCGCCGCTGAGGGAATGAAATGTGCGACCATTTCGCCGAAATTCGTTTGGTCAGGTTCCAATTCGAAAAACCTGATTGCGAACATCAGGGTGGCTTCAAGCCGTCAGCAAAATTGAAAGAATTGGCAATCCGAGGGTGTGAAAATTCACATCTCTGCCACAGGCATTGGCACAGTTCATGGCAGTCTCGATTGCCACTCGTATCGTCAGGGAATCGTTAGGGGAATCCTCGAGGTCATTCTCAACATGCACATCATTTCGTGTCAAAAATCATTAAAAAACAAAAATTAATTTAAAAGTGCAAATTCTGCAGCGTCTTTGCAAAGTAGAATTCGTGATACGGTCATTCATTGAACAATGGAGAAATGCCGTAGAAACGTTTGTTCTGATCATGTGCAGCCAGAATTCAATACATTGAATACAATTGTCGCTTTGTCGATATCACTTTGAGACACTGTGACGTCGTGAGTACGTCTAGTCACGACTGATATAACGTTGCAGAGGTCGATCAGCGACGACTTTGCGACGTCGAACTCACGTCACGCGTTCCAGGGGTTCGTATTCCCGTGCATTTCACCGTCTAAAATTGTACCTAAATCAGGCAAAATACGGAACGGCGAGTGGAAAGTAATGACATAAGGGTACGTACTCTGTACTTGTAAATCCCATGCTGCTCCTGACTTGTGAGGGGAGAAGAGCCGAGTCAAATCTGATCGAATCAGAAAATGGCGATTCTGGATTTCAATCTGAAATTGAAACGTTTTTGCTTTCTTCATATTCGGACGGACTCGTATCTCTCCTCTTGTCACCTGATCCTCCCTTAAATCTGTCCGCAATTGCTGCTTTTGCGAGTTCTTGAGCTCCTGCTCTCTGTCAAGGAAGGAAATAAACCAAGACCCAGAGAAAAAAAGAGAAAGCAGGAGCTCCCGTCCCTGCCTGGATTGAAGTGAAATGGTCAGTGCGTTTCGAAAGATGCTGCCCTTGAAAGCCGTGTAAGGGGGTTCGGTTGAAAATTTACAAAGATTCTCTCGGTTCGCTTGGTTGACTGATGGTTAAACTCAAGATAAAATTTTTGGGGAAATAAAACTCAGATCGGAGGGGACAGACGATCCCGACGAGACACTTCTTTCACCGGGAGGAGCCTCCATGGCGGCTTCCACGAATTCACGTGTTGCGTTCATGTGATCGAAGCATTCGGAGTCTAGGACCGTGGCGTCCCTCTCTTCCTGGCTGCGACAAGCTAGTTCTGATACGTCAAATTCGTTTGGGAACTGATTCGTTTCAGAATGGTAAGGCAGGCTTGAGGCTTTCGGTTAAAAGCGCAAAAAGTTTCCGATGCCATCGAAGTACGTAATGTAAAAGCGAATATCAATATCCAGAGCAGCCTAGGCCCATCTTAAAATTTATTTTCCATGCAGCCCCTCCCATGCCTACCTGTCCTACGGGAGCTGGTACCATGTTGATATTATAGTCAAACCATTGCCCTTCTTAACTATGAAGCTCATTTGAAGTATATAAAAAATCATGAAAAACAATGTCGAACCTGCATCGTTCAACGTCAACGTGAGAATCGTGAGGCTACTGGCTGTCATTGTCGAGAGAGGGGCAAATGGTAGGGATATGAATAATGCTGTAGCTACAGCACCATGAATATATCTGGATCCAGGTAGCCCTGAATATAGACATACCCAATACATTATAGAAGGTGAATAGCTTTTCAATGGTTTCACAACAGCTTTCCAAATGGGCCTACCTTTTATGGCAGTTTTTACCCAAGTTGGCGTGTCACAAGTTTAATCTTGCTTAGGTGCTAGACTTGGAGAGACTTTTCTTTTTAAGACTTATGAGTCTTTCCAGGATAGCCTTGATCTGAGTTACCCAGCCTATGCCTTGGCCAAGCCTGGACACAATGAACATTGAACTATGATTTATCTGGTTTTCCATGGGTGTCAGACATTTCCCACTAGATTCTGACACCTATGTATAGGAATTTATGCAATAGGTGGGTGTTGGAGACACCTGAAGAAGTTTTTGAACTCAATGAAAAAACATTTACGTTGACTTGACTGAGCCTTTCGTCTAAATGGCAAAAGTAGGCTAGGCCTATGCTGTTAAACTTGAAATATATAATAATTCAGTTAGTTTGAGCTCTAATGAAAAATTACTGAATCTGAGACTCATGAATTTTTTTTGAGAGAGAATGTCTGAATTTACTTACCTTTGGATTATGTGAAGGCTGTGGTTGTAGTCTATATACATCTTACATCATAAACTCCTTCTAGCATGTCCCTGCAGCTCAATAATTAATACCATTGAATAAATTTCTCCAGGTTGTCACTTTAGTCCTTCCTTGTCTGCTCTTGTTTTCTTAGCTGACTTAAGAGTTACACATGTTAAGTTAGAGAATGAGGCTGAACTTCCAAAGTGCAGCAGAGGAAGGAAGGGCAGGGGAGAGTACTCATGTGGAAGCATAGAACATGTCAGTCTGGGGGCCACCCTGGATATGCCCAATAATTCTAATTATTTTAGATATTAGTAGCAGTCTCTGTTGTAAATGTGATTAATTACAGACTGATAGGAGTGGCAGAATTGAGTGAAATACTGATAAGCATCTCTATAGCATGCTTGTGATGGTATTTCTTTCAGAGATATAGCTTCTTCAAAAGACTTAGATATAAAAGTATTGACCAATTAAAAAAACTTGATTCATCAGTTGATAAACTGCTTGCAATCCACAGGATTACTACTTAAAATTCAGTCATGGCTTAAATTGATGTCACATTCATCTTGGTCTCACTCTACTTGTAATGAGGAAACCAGACTTTGGATCCAAAACAGAATGGACCTGCCTAGCATGTTAACAATTTAATGAATTTTTCATATGCTAAGTAAACTGCAGACAACAAAGTTTCACTAGCTTCTGCCTCTCCTGTCTATATTTTTTTGCATTGCCAAAATTGCAGTTTGTTTGGCCTTTTATATTTTCAGTCAGTGACACTGCATACTGATGTTGGAGACATCAAGATGGAGTTATACTGCGACAAGTGTCCTAAGTCATGTGAGGTGAGTAATGTGAATCTAGCTTAGCTGACAAAAGCTAAGGTTATTTCACAGGATGTAGAGTGGATCCATGAATCATAACATAACTTTCTCTCATCAAAGTCATGAATCCTTTTGCAGTGATATCTTTTGTGACCTAGAGATAGTTCATTAGAGCATATTGTATTTTGTCTACGGAATTGAATAAGAGCAAAGACAAAGGAGCTTAATATTCTTTCAATAGAAGAAGGTAATGCAGTTTATTATTTTTCTTGATTATCTACCATTCCCATAGGTACTATGGGGAAATGGCAGATATTGCAATCAGTCTGTCACTTTTTTTTTCATTCTGTCTGTCTGAAGTATCCATAGCAACTGGACAACACAACCCACTGCACACATGCAACTTTTTGCCTGGGTCAGGGTGACTGTCTTCGACTAAAACATCCACTTCCCTTCCAGCCCTCACAGTTGACAGATCCATAGTAGACAATAGGGGAGATTGGCTGGTCCCAGCAGCGTAGATGGGGTTGCTAGGCATACACATGAAATGCCGCATCTGGCATCCTACACATACTCTCCTCCCATCTGCATGTGACGTGGATGTTCGAACCATCGAGAACATGTCCAGTTATCTGGGCCTTTTCATATTGGCTTATGCTGTACCAATGACAGCTATTATTTATTTCAAGATTGGATGGTTAGAATGCGGTGAATATATATAATAAATCCAGTGGTACTGGGGCCAGTGGAATGGCAGATCTGTACCTGGGCTGGTACTCTCTAGTTATAGATTTTGATGGTAATGAAGATGGCTGTTGGTCTGGTGCTGACCATGACTTGATAGATTGAAAGATTTTTTCTGAATGCCAGGATGATGGTCAGATTACAGACTGAGGAAAACTTCTGATTTTGAGAGTAAGACTATTAAGAGGGGGACAGGTCCTAAACTTCCTTGCTAAGCTTTGATTTTTCATCATTTGCAGAGGGACTCAATGATGGATGACAATATCCTATGAGCCTTGTCAGCCTACCATCTGCATAAAATATTCCCATGGGTTTTTAAATTAGTCTCTAGTATGGTCTAATTAGGAGTTTAAATATGATTAATCACATCCTTGATTTGAATTAACTATTCCATATTTTTAGTTGCTAGATACTTGAGTAGGCCTATTTTTGTTAATTCCTTTTAAGTCCTTGTCAAGTCATAATCAGGGCGAGAGAAGTAAGTTAAAGGGGTGAAAAAAATTTAAATTTCATGAATAAGTTTTGATCACGAGTGCAAAGAACTAAAAAGATAAAGAATATAGATTCAGGCCATTTTCAGACACATCATCTCTGAGGTATTTTTTTACCATCACAGTGTAGGAATTCACTCTATTTTCAGTGTGATTTTGTTGATATTATGAATGTGTGACAATGAGAACAGAAGCTATTATACCTAAAACAGTCCAATACTGGGTCATGAGTGACTCATGCTCTGATTTAGCTGGTTATGATTATGGCTCCACCATTCTTCCAATTGCAAAAATATGCTGGCTTAAAGGATGCTTTGGTTCTAATTTTATGATTAATCTTGCATTTGACTGTGAAAGAATAAAAAAATGAAATCTGATATCTTTTATCTTTTATTGCAGAATTTCTTGGCATTGTGTGCAAGCGGGTATTATGATGGTTCCCTCTTTCACCGCAACATAAAAGGCTTCATGGTACAAACAGGAGACCCAACTGGCACAGGAAAAGGAGGTTCTTCCATATGGGGTGAAAAGTTTGAAGATGAAATCAAAGAGGAATTGCGAGTAAGTTATGTTTAAACAGGTATAGTCCTAAATGAACTTAGAAATAAAAGGTGAACTGTATTTTTTTTAGGCAAATATGAATTATGATTAGGTTCTTAGATGTAAAAATATCAGGTTTTGCTGATAATAGTTCTCCATTGAAGAATTCATTTGGTAAATTGTAACTCAGAATAGTGGCTTGATGGTATCTATACATACAGTATATAGATGATCGTGAGTGAGTGAATGACTGATGCTAATTCTAATGATGTTCTAGAGAAGTTATAAATCTGAAATTTGGTACACAAGTAGCTATTGAGGTATGGAGTTCAGGAAAAAATCAGACTTTGTTGGTGTATGCCCTTGGGGCATATTTATTCAGGGGGACGTTTTAAAATAATTTATTTTACTTCAGCGAAGCAGAGAGACATATAAAGTTGAAAATGGACATGAAAGTACCTATTGAAGTGCTGATTTCCAGGAAAATGTCAATTTTCAGATATATGCCCTGGGGGCACATTTTTTCATGGAGGCATTTTATGTGGTATTTTTGTTTCAGTCAAAGAGAGAGATATGGAAAGCTGAAAATGAGTGTAAATGTGACTAATGATATGTTAATTTTAATAAAATTTTCACTTTAAAGATGTATCCTCTGGGGGCATAATTTTTGTGGGGACATTTTCAAATAATAATTTTGGCTTCTGCCAAACAGACTATATATAGTGCTGGGACAAATGAAATGAAGGAAATTCTTAATTTTATCGTACACGCCACTAGGGCACATATTTTGGTCGTAAAAAGCTCTGAATTTTTTGCTGCCATCCTTGAGGTAATTTTTTTTAGGGGGGGATGAGGAATGAGTAAACTTGCTCAGTTTCGTTCAGAGAAAGCTGATTCTTACAGTCTTGCAGTCATGAAGAAGACTTTGATTTATAGAAGAATTTGATTCTCAGTTTGAGAATCAAAAAGGGATGCTTCTAATGTATTATTATTATTATTAATTTTTTTATGGAGTGCACAGTGCTGAAGGTATGTCCATAGTGAGTTTGTTTGCCTGAAGGGCAAACAAACTCACTAGTAATAACATATTATATGTAAGCATAGAGATAGTGGTACCCAGTATGTCTAATTATTTCAGTCAATTATATTATTGTCAATGGATTAGTCATGTGCCATATATGTTATACTGATCAGGTTGATTACATGTTTATAGTCATAGTAAGGCTAATTTTTTCTCTCTTACTTACCTTGTGTCAAGAGTTTGTACAATCGAGTTCTTCAGACTTTGACAGCCTCTGGTGGTTGATCTATCTCTATTCTAGCATGATGCCCGTGGTGTTGTTTCCATGGCAAACAGTGGACCAAACACCAATGGATCTCAGTTCTTTATCACCTATTCAAAGCAGCCTCATCTTGATTTGAAGTACACTGTTTTTGGAAGGTGAGTTTCTATTGTTATTTAGAATATGGTCTCCATTGGTTTTCATAGAAACTGTTTTCATTGCAAGTAACTCCATCATGTGCATATCACTAAATGCAAATTGATAATAAAAAATGGGTAAATCACTGAAAATATTTGGTTGCATGTTGAACCTGAATGAATTACAAGTAATGTGCTACCTATTTACTTTGCTAGAAAATTTGTCAGAAGTTTTGCTGCCAATGTATACCTTTGTTGCACCTGTAAATGCACAATGTACATGCAATTTTTATTGGTATAACTTAAATCCATTTAACTGGATGAGATTTGATCGACTCAAGGAAAACCATCAGTGGGCAACCTTTCCAAAATTAAAACTCTCCACTCCCTGCACTTTTTGAAACTGATTTAGTTCCTTCTTTCCTTAGAATTGCCCATGTAGCAATCAGATAGGTTGAAAGCTGGCTTTATTCAGGTTTCATATTAGATTGGTGTGGCATTTCTTATGCACACAACAATGCTGATGGCTAAGGGAAAAGGGACTATGTTGGTTTTATGACTTGAAAGGGAATGAAGAAGTTCTTTCCCTTTGGGAAGATGTAAAATGTGTTGTTGAATCAAGTAATAGTAATTTGAGAAGGGTAATGTCAAGTGTATGTTCTTCAGGCAGGAAGTTTAATCTAATTGATACTCAATTAAATTCAGGACTTATGTCTTTCTCATATGCATTGACACAAGAAACTTGGGCATAGGAGACAGTAGAACCAGTCTGTACTGCTTACCTGGGTATGAGTTATTCATATGACTTTCTCTTTCTCAGGGTCATTGATGGCATGGATGCATTGGAGGAGTTGGAGAAACTCTCAGTCAACCCCAAGAATTACAGACCTGTTACTGACACAAGAATAAACAGTGTGACTATTCATGCCAATCCTCTGGCAGGTTGATGATAGCTTTATGGAAATAAATTGTTTTTAATTTTGTACCTCAGTATTCATAACTGCACTCTATGATCATATGATTATAGAGTCTGGGGAAAATAGGAGTATTCGAAGCAAAATGTATCAAGTAATCTTCTATTTCCTCCAGACTTGCTTCTCTTCTATATGACCGACCATTTAACTTCTGGAAGTGGTAGGTTCTCTAACATCTCTCTGGCTCAATGTCAGACTGGCTTCACCATCCATATTATTAGGTGCTCATCTATCATAGATCTGGTGTTAGATCATATGTCCATTTGTTTCCATTTCCTAATATGCCAATTGTGATTGGTGTGTTTAAATGCTAAAATATAAAAGTATGACATCCGTTCCCCCCCCCCTCCCGAAGGGAGAAGGGTCTATCCCTAGCGTCCAAAATTACGTCGAAACGGAAGGCATTTCCTTTTCCTGAAGTAAAACTGAGGGTGACATCCATTATTGCTTCATACGTTCAGTCACGTTTTGGCACCCCTAGTGAATTTGCCCCCTGTGCACATGTCTGAGGCCGGCCCTGGCGTTCAGAAATTCACTGCCATCCGCGAAAAAGAGGGAAAAAAGTGGGGAAAATGAGTTACCTACGCATCATCAGTGGATGATGCCCCCCCAAGTCGTTTGGGGAAAGGGGAATGTCGATGTTTTGTATGTTTATACCGATGGTGTTCAAACGGCTCGAAGTATGAAAGACTGAAAATGTTTCGGAAGAAGGGCTTAGTTCCGTCATAGGTGACGTGTGAAGTTATTTGTAACACTTGGAATGTCTTCAAAAGTTTGATGAGGTCTGCAAGGTGTAATTCGCAGATGTGGAAAGTGTGGAAGGTATGTACTGTAGAATACCGGCTGCAAGTCAGTCTCTCAGTTTGATGTTCATCTCTCTCGTGTTGATGGAGTGTTGATAAATCTCGAATTCTATCCGCAACTCCGGAGGTAATTGGTGCAGATGGTTATGTGCGCTGCAAACCAGTCATCACGGGAGAGAGAAACCAATTTCAAGATGTATATTATCGAACACGAATTCCAAGCATGCGTTTGGGGAAAAAAAAAGGAGAAGTTATTGATATTGCTTCTGCAGACAAGGCTTTTCCCTCAAATACAAATGAACTGGGGGAAGGTCCTGAATGCGTTTTTTTTTTCCCGGACGCAGGAACCTTGAGCCTCTGCATCAAAGTCAGATGAATGGATCTTGGGGAGCCGTTCAAAATTGGGGTTATTGCGTGAAAGCTTTTTTGGGGGGGAGGCTTTCTAATGGGTTCTATACGCGGGACAGATTATGACGACAGGCGGTATCATGTAAGCCAAATATACCTGTCATGACGCGTTCATACCGGCAAGATAATCTTTTGTGACGCCTTGTGGGAGTTCCGCTGGTGACCGTTTACCTCGCGGAATGTTCATTTCGTCGAATGATGTATTCGCCGACTTGTGACTCACCGATTACTCAACTTGAATGCGTAACTCCTCGAATTCTTTCCTGCCAACTTGAACTTTCCAAACTGGCAAAAATCGTTCACAATCTTTCATTAAGTCAGCGAGTTGAATATTTGAAGAGTTCAAGCCGGCAAGATAGAATTCGAAAAGTTGAGCAATCGGTGAGACGTAAGTCGGCGGCGAATCGTCATTCGATGAATTGAACATTTGGCGATTGAATTCCACGATTCGTCACTTGGCAAGTTAAGCGGTCACCCCATAGGGAGCATATCTTTTGTGTCGTTGATGCTTATGGTCATTTTTTGTTCGTTGTTTAGCCAACTAATTATTCAATATCTACCTCCTTCGTTTTATTTTATTTTTCCTCATAAAGCTGAATTGGTTAGGACATTGAAATGCCTCTTTCCCCCCTCTCGCCCTATATTTTCATATTATTTTCATATATGATCGCGCCTTCGGCGCTCCATTATCTAGGATAATGATTAAATCATTAATTCATTTTCAAAGTGGCAAAACTTACCGATACTTTTTTTTTATTAATCGAAATCATTACTCCGATTATTTTTTGTGTGCCTAACTTCAAATCTCCTCATGTGCCCCTTTTTGTCCTAGCGGAAAATAAATCTTGCAATACAGGGTGTATGATAAGTAACTTCCTATTTTGAAATGCTTATAACTCTTTTATTTTTTGACGAAATTTAATGAAACAAACAGTGAATTATCCAACAGTTAATGGGGTTTTTATTCGTCCACATTTCACACTTCCACGTATGCTCTTTCATTGTCAACACATTTCCTTAAGCGAACAGGTATGTTTCCCACTCTTGATCGTAACACGTGTCGAGGAATGCTAAGAACATTGTTGATTCTTCTAGTTCCAGTTGGTATATGTTATCATAAGCGTAGTATGGATGGAAAAAGTGTGGGGGGGGGGGACCACGGGAACTCTACGCCGCTGTATGTTATGTGGAGTATTCTATTAACCCTTTTTTTTTCAAATAGAATGTTATAATTAATTTTTTTTAAAGGGGTGGCTGACCTGAAGGGGCAGCTTAACTCGTGACGCGTAAGTTATACTTCCGATTTATAGAGGCTTACTACAGCTCGAATTCGCATTACAAGGTAGCACTGGGCGATGCATTTCACTTTCGTGTAGTAATACTGTGAGTGAGGAAAGCGTAAGTTTTCTAACTGGTGAGGTTTTCGTTATGTTCTGTTATTTGCAGTTACTGAGTAGTGGTATCGGCACTCAGCCCTGGTGGAGCTTCACGTTTTCCCCACTGGGTTTTTCTTGATCGTAAAGGAAGAACGGAGACTACGAGGAAGGGAAGAACTGGCTCAGCCTGAGGGTGTGCAGGTTTTGTTCCCGCCCCAACTTTCCCTGCCCTCTTGTCATTCAGACCTGCACCCGGCAGCAGACGGCTTCGATATTCCCTCCATCGCGAGCGACGCCGTTCATGCCTTCATGGTGAATCTGGAGTTCGTTTGAAGGACAACATGTGGCGGATTTACACGAGAACGCTGCGGTCACCTAGGGTGAGCTCTCCAGTCCTTGATGGATTCGAGCCTCGGTACGATACGATGGGGTGCTCAGGCGCAAGGGGTTCAGACCCATGAAAGCGCCCCGCCCCTTGACCATCAGCTAACTCCTGAACGTCATTTATCGCAAGTAACCTCTAACCTTTCGAGCCTCCCAAGGGTTGTCACAACCTCTGACAGGCTTGAAAGTGCGGCCCATAGAGTATTTCCATTGAATATACATTTTTTTTTAACAAGTGAAAGGCAGCGGAACGATGAGGTTGACGTGGTCCGAGCACGTGCCTTGGATCGAAATAAGCTTAGCGGAAACCTCTTCGCGGGGAAATTTTCATGCGATATTAACTCGATGTGTCGTCCATCCTAGCACGCTTTTATTTCGGGTCTTCTGCGCCGGACCTGGGCGTCATCCGTGGCTACAGAGGGCGTGCCTTACCAGAAAGTCTTGAAGGATCAAGCCGTCGATTCGCCCACCTCCCTCCCCGCCGAGGCCGACGTCGTCGTCATCGGTCTGTCGAGCCACGGGACCCCGTACAGTCTCTGCATGACGTAGGTTTTGTGTCAAGTTTTGGCGGCGGGAACACTAAGGGTGGATTTTTGAACAAAGCATTATACGATAATGCAGCTTTATTTCGGAGAAAATGCATTATAAATCCGGTAAGTAAAGCTGCATTATCGGATAGTGCTTTGTTCAAAAATCCACCCTAAATCGTGAACCCCGAACCCATTGGAACTGAAATAAGGTGAAATTTACGGTGGGGTCAAGATCATGGGGGAAAAAAATATTCCTTCCTGAATCAGTATCACAGTAATTCTGAGATTTCCAGGGAAGGCGACAGGTCGTGGGGGTTTTAGTTTTTATTTCATTTAAATTTTATTACGATGTGAAATTTCAGAAACTGTCTTGTATGTATTTTTTTTTTCTGAGGAATATTCACGTTTCTTGTAAAAGACACTCAATGAAAGCAGATTTAAGCAGAGTAGTGGGACGCAAGACCGCCCTTTTTTCTGAAATACAAGACCGAGGCCTTTCAAGCTCGTTCTCTTGGAGTACAAGACCAAATGGAAGCAATCCCCAAGGACAGGCTTTGAAATTCGATTCTTCTTCAACGGGTATTCATTTTCATCGGCGATCTCCTATTACCCAATGCGAGAGGCCAAATGAACCGTGCCCTTATTGGGCTGTAACTCGAATACTCGGTGCAGTGTTAGTGCTTTAGTTTCCTCGAAATGATTAATAGGTCTGCGAAAATTCTCCCGTATGCCTCGTATTACCAGTGCAAAAATTCGGTGCCATTTGGATTGTGAAAATGAGCTTCTTGCCGTTATTACTAAAGTCCAGTTCAGATCTTATCATTTGCAGGCCCAGAAGCATTTTGGGGATTGCTCTCATTAAATTTGGCAATCCGATTCCTAGCTGTGACCCGATCCTTGAACTGTTGCAATCCTTTAGCTTTTTTTTTCTTCTTTAGATCATCGTTTGAAGAAAACATGCGGGGCAGGCTTCATTTCCTGGTATTCTCAGAGAGAAAGGGGGGTGCATACATAAAAAGTTTGAGAACCACTGTGTTAAGTGAAAGGGCCTCCTTAATCTCCAAAGTACTCCTTGGACTGTAAGTATGTAAAAATTCTAGGCTGTTTCTTTCGAACACTCAATCTTGCCCATTCCAGTTTGCCATTATTGGTGCTTGAATTTGTAAAGAAAGTCTGTGGCACCATCAGATCATGAGAAAACAAGAATGTGGGAGAGAGCAACTTCAATTCATTGCCTAGTGCAAAACCTGTACAGCCTCTTGCAAAATTTATCATGAGCCAATTTATCATTTCTTTGATGTAGACTACATCAGAGAAGGAATCGAAGAATATAGCAGAAAAAATCACTGTTGTCACTTTGATACCAACTATCATTGAAATTCATGTTTTGTTCATAAATGTATCATGTATAACAAATAATTTGAAATTAAGTACATTGGTAAAAGTACATGCAAATGGTACATATATAATTTAACATATAGTACATAATAAAAAATAGGGCTGTCACGATAGTAGTTTCAAAATATCGATGCATCGACCTAAATTATCGATAGTGTATCGATGCATCGGAGGGGGGGGAAGGATTCAATTTTTTCTCGCCTCGTTCGGAGCGTGGACCTTTATCTGTCTTCCATAATCTCGCGCTCGGGAGGTGTGACCTTCGCAACAAGTAATGAAACCTACCATGCCTTCAAATATCGAGGATGATATCCAGTCATCGATGGATGTCTCAGGACAGCCCTAATTTCTTCTTATTGCCGTTGAGAATCAGTTGCCAAGCCCGTTCATGTAATTTTTTTTTTCTCATTTTCTTCGTCTTACACGGTCTTCTTTGGACATCGGCACAGGCAGATAGCAAACCTACCTATGGTGCCATACCGGCGTTTGCCGAAACATATAGATAGGGTGAAGTACCACCAATAGATCAATATTCTTCGTCAGAATTCCTTTGAAAATACCTCGTTCTGGATATCGGTGGGTCGCGAAATTTTCTGTACGTCAGCAAGTGGGTCGCGATTCAAAGACGTCTGGGAACCACTGATATAGTCAGTCCAGCATTTCCAGAATTTGATCGTGATAAGAAATTGTAAGCCCATTTGGGTTACGCCGTCTCTTTCCCCACACAGATGGACTGTATTGTACCGTACTCGCCTCAATCAAATGGGACATTTTCCCTTTAATATCTTTTCCCGATACATCGCGATGGTCGAAAAAACTATTGATACCTCCAACGATCGATAGTGGTATCGATGCATCGATCTATCGTGACAGCCTTAATAAAAAATACCCCTCCATGCATCAATATGCCATGACAAGGTCAACATTGCAACTATGAAGCTATGAACATAACAGAGCAGCATTGAACCCTGGCATCAGAAGGTAAGGAGTGGAGTTATTGTGGGTATGGGACAGTGATATGATAGAAATCTTTGAGGGCAATGCAGCACTTCTCTGCATGCACTGTATCTCTCCTGCAGAGGAGAATGATCCAATCAGCCTCATAAAAACCATGAAGGATGACACTATGAAGAGGGACATATGATGATACACTGTAGCAATCATTGAAAATGCAGAAGGAACATTTTTAGGTCGATCAGTGTTGCAATTATATTGATGCTCTTTAATAGTTCTATTGCTAGGAAAGTGTAAGATGTGAAGTCTGTCTAGACTCCTTCAATAACTTAATATTTCTTAAACTGAGGAAAATGCCAATATCATGGTGATAGGCTTGCTGAAGGAAACAATTCACTGGTAAATTATTTTGATACCCTCTCAAGCAAGCATTTTGTTGAGAGGCAATACTTAAAAAATTTCATTTATAAAGAAGTTTAGAAATTTGAACACATTCTGAAATTCCTGATATGGTTGATCATTATACAAGTCTTCTGTACCCTAATTTTCAACAAATCCCTGCGAAGTCAAAGTTAAAGAGTGACACTGTTTATTTGGGACACTTACAGCAAATTTATGTTTTTGAAGCTTTTCAGTTCAACTATTCAATCTCTGCTGAGATCCTATTATTTGAAGGACTACAAATGTCAAAACTGAACTGTGCCCTGCTATTTATTACAGGTGGTGGAAGTTTGGGATGTAGCACTCTATACCATTTAGCAAAATTGGGGAAATCTAAAATTGTGTTGCTGGAGAAGGACAGACTCACTGCAGGTACCACATGGCATACAGCAGGTAATTTGATGCTCTGTCATGATAGAACTGACCTTGCATACAAGTCATTGTGAATTGAATTGCTTATTTTGGTGCTTACCTCAACATACTATTCTCACTAGGTTCATATAGTTGGCTGTTATTTCCATGACTGGTATTGAAAAATTGCAGGACTGTTGTGGCAGCTGAGACCAAATGATGTTGAGATCCAGCTTTTGGCACATACCAGGAATCTCCTCCTCTCCTTAGAAGAAGCTACTGGTGTTTTTCCTGGTTTCACTCAAAATGGAGGTCTCTTCATTGCTTCTGGGAAGGCCAGTGTCTTGAATTCTGATGTGTACTACTTGTTGAACTTTATACCTGTATCCTGCAACACTAGGAATGTTGCAGGAGGGAACTATAAATGGATTGTAATTAGTAACTGCTGTCTTTCACAGGAAAGACTGGAGGAATACAAACGCTTGAAGACCATTGGTCATGCCTTTGGGGTGGAGTCCTATGTTTTGTCCCCTGAGGAAACCAAGAAACTTTACCCACTCATGAATGTAGATGATCTATATGGAACACTCTATGTACCTGGAGATGGAAATATAGACCCAGCTGAATTTTGTACTGCTCTTACAAGGGGTGCCAAGCAGTTAGGAGCTCAAGTGAGTGAGAAAATGCATGATATCAAAAATACTTAATATAGACAAGTTGGAATTGCCATGCACTATGTTATCGACCACTTCAACAGTTTTTCAGTCGAGTACATTCTCATAGGTGGTTGAGAAGTGTCCAGTGACGGGCCTACTCACCGAAGAATCTTGGAATGGCAAAAGACGAGTCAGTGGTGTATCAACACCAATTGGAACCATCAAAACCAATTGCATAGTTAACTGCTCAGGTGTGAAATTCACCTTTATATGGCTTTTTTTTTTGCTTTCTATCTTCTACTTGCATGGAAAAAGCTGATGCTTCTCTTTTTTTTTCATTGTACCCAAGGTGCATGGTCACCTGATATAGGTGCAATGGCCAAGGTGAAAGTGCCTCTGACTGTTATGAAGCATGCATACATAGTAACAGAGAAAATCCCTGGTATTGAGAATATGCCCAATGTGAGGGACCATGATGCCTCCGTGTATCTCCGACTTCAGGGAGATTCTCTTCTTGTTGGAGGCTATGAACCCAACCCCATCTTTATTGATGAACTTGGGAGGGATTTTGCCTTTGGTCTCTATGAGCTTGACTGGGATGTTTTCAGTGTTCATATTGAAGGGGCAGTGAATCGGGTCCCAGTTCTTGAGAAAATTGGCATCCGCTCCACAGTGTGTGGTCCAGAGTCTTTCACTCCTGATCATAAGCCCCTCATGGGTAAGTTTCTATTTTGAGGCATTCACTGGTTGATGCATAGTTTCATTCTCTTTACAGTTGAGTATATTCCTTAACTGCAGGTGAGGAGCCAAATCTGAAGGGATTTTTCCATGGCTGTGCCTTCAATTCTGCTGGGTTGATGTTGGGAGGAGGATGTGGTTGGCAGCTTGCAACATGGATTGTCCAGGGCCGCCCATCTCTTGACATGTTTGGTTATGACATTCGAAGGTTCACCCCACGTCTCACTGGAAACACCCAGTGGGTCAAAGAAAGGAGCCATGAATCTTATGCCAAAAATTACAGCATTGTCTTTCCACATGATGAACCACTGGCTGCACGTCTGGCCACCAAGAGTCCTTTGCATAAGGTACTGTATGAAGCTGTGCAATTGTGTCTCTGGATGCCCAGAAAAAGTGTGACTTTGATGTAACTGTGGTAGGTCTTGGAAGATCAGGGCTGTCTTTTCCAAGAGAGGCAGGGTTATGAGAGACCTGGCTGGTTTACACCCTGTCCTGCACCTCTTAAACCTTATGATTTTTATGGCTCTTATGGCCATAAACCACACAGCAATTACACTTACAATGAGAGACTGCAGGATGACTACACATTCCAGTTTCCAACCCATCACAGTCAGGTCAGCCTGAATGCACAGCCTGAAACTTTCTTGCATTCTGGAATCTTCTTGATCAATGAGTGTCATGAACTTTTTTCCAGATAGAGAGGGAGTGTTTGAGCTGTCGAGAGAAGGCTGCGGTGTTTGACATGTCCTACTTTGGCAAGTTTTATTTGACTGGGAAGGATGCAAAGAAAGCAGTGGATTGGATCTGTTCAGCATCAATGGATAGGAAACCAGGGACCACAGTTTATACATGTTTCTTGAACAAGAAAGGTGGCATAGAAGCAGATCTCACTGTCTCCATCCTGAAGCCAGAGAAAAAGCTTGCCATCGAACCAGATCTCTTGGTATTGGCTTGTGGCTGAAGTACATGTAATCTTAAAAGGAATGTGAAAAAGCAATTCCTTTTTTCAAAGAAAACGTTGTCTTTGAGAAACTTTTGAATTAGCATAATTTATTGAAATTAACTCTGCTTTGAAGCTATGACCATGCAAATGAGAAGAGTATAGGACATGACCCACCTCTGCTATTCCTTATTGAATGGGGTGATAGAGCAGTGGAATTTTATCTCTAAAGATAAATTTTCCCATTTTTAGCAATAAAATTTATACTTGGCAGTTTTAGTTGCACAAAATATATGTTCAGATACTGTTATTTCCTAAAAAAAATTGCTTGTGAATTGAATTCTTTTTCTTTTCTACTTCAGCAGGAAGTTTTGCACCAGTACAATAACATCTGCCTGTATAAGCATATAGAGTTGTTGTCTCCAAAATTGACAAGGCATGATCATAATATATCAGTAATAGGATGCAATAGGATGAAGGTCAAGGACAAAGATAGTGTATGTTGCCTGATTACTCAGCCAACATACACAATGAATGGTCATTGCACCATCAAATCAACTTAAATCCAAGTAACTCATTTTCATTCTAACATGGTAACATGTATATCTTTTCAGTCTTTCAATTGAATATCTAAGGAGAATGACAGTTTGAATGATCATGGAGGTATGATCTAAAAGAAATGTAGTTTTGCAAGGTCATGATGACATAAGTAATACTACATCTGTGTTCAGTTTTCTGTGATCTGAATTGTTAGTGAAAATACATGCTGCTTATTTCCTTTAGGAAGGAGGAGGGTATTACATAGCAGCGGGAGGAGGATCTTCTTACTCCACGTGGAGTCACCTCCAGTCTGTGATTCAAGAACAAAAGTATCAAGTAGAGCTGAAGGATCTCTCCCTTGACATGGCTCTTATCTCTGTTCAGGGACCCAAAAGGCAAGCTCCTTGTACATTTTAGTGGAGATCTTATATATGCACAGGCCATTGGAATTGCCACCTTTTTTGCCAACCTACAGTCGAGTGATCCTTCAGGAACTTGTGGATTGTGATCTCAGTGATGAGGCCTTTCCCTTTTCTACAAACAAGGTTGCCAAAGTCAAAGGACATGATGCACGCCTACTAAGAGTGACTTTTCCTGGAGAATTGGGTAAACTACCATATTGTGTGCCACTTAATATTTCAATGTCTATATGTCTAACTGTTTGCCTGTGAGTCATTACTTTTGGTAGACAGACATTGCTCAGTGTTCATCTGCTCAACTTCCTCTGATTTTAGGTTGGGAGATCCATTGCCCCAGTGAGTCAGCTGTGAAAATTTACCAAGCATTAATGGAGGTTGGAACACCAAAAGGACTAATAAATGCAGGATATAGGGCTCTTGACAGCTTGAGCATTGAGAAAGGTAGGCCTACAAGTGAATATTCATGAGAGCTCCAGCACCTGGTGCTGGCATTGTATTAGCACTTGCAGGGCCGCCTAGAGGTTTCCAGGGGCCCAGGCAAAACTAAGCAGGAGACCCCTTGAGGCCCTTTGGAGGTCTCCCTTGGGACCCCTTGATATGTGGGGCCTGGGGCAGATTGCCCCCTTTGCCCCTTTACACATACATTTATGTTTGCATCGTACTGTTTCAAGTTCATCACAAGTTTCATGAGTTCTAGACCCATCCCCTCCATAGGATTCCGCCATTGGCATGCAGATGTCCGAATGGACACAACCCCTCATGAGGCAGGATTGGCCTTCACTTGCAAGTTGAAGAAGGGTACTCCATTCCTTGGTCGTGAAAAGGTGGAAGAGCAGAATCAGAATGGTGTCTATAAGAAAATTGCATGCTTCACACTTGATGAGTGAGGATTATTAATTTCTTCTCATTTTATGTTCATAGATGTTCAATCCATTGCATTGGAGATTTTTGGGGATCATTTAACAAGGCACCATTCTTGGGTTCCCATATTGTCTATTGTTAATAGTAAGGCAATATGATAGTAATATTTAAGAAAATGACTGGCAGATCTGGGAGAGGAGGGTTGGAGTAACTTTCCTTGTGGGATTTTTGCATACCACTTTTTTTTAAAAATACTTTCCAGAACTTCCATGGAATCCACAACACATTAGAGGAGTAGGAGCTAGGGATTAATTTTCCTCATTGGCTTTGCCTTGTCTTAGACACCTCATTCACTCACTAACACCTATCCTGTGAAAAATGAATGACATTAGATAAAAAGCTAAAATTTCACACTGGTGTGAAAGAGACAACACTTTAACCCTTTGCACTCATCCATTATACCTCCTCCTATAAAAGAAATTGAGCTCCACTTGTAAATCACCTCAAGAAAAAATCTTTGGAGGACATTTACAAAGTATCATGCAAGTAAACTTTCATTCTGTACACAGAAAATTATTTAGTGTTACAGAGGTAGAACAGGTGAAATGGCTGAAAAATAAAGTTGAGTTGCTGGGGCAGACCATGTCATTTAAATCTGAGGCAAAGGGTTAAAGCATTCAGCAGTACTGTGCTAGTGCTGGAAAAATAATGCAACTGTGTCACAGCAATCAATACTTTTTGAAAGCAAATTATCAAAGAATATTAACAGCAATTTTGACAAATTGGACAGCTACTTTTTTTACTGCCTATATTTTGGGAAACTATCACATCAACACCAAAACTGACCTGTCCTTATCTCCCTATTTCATATTTCAAATTCCATTTACATCTTCATGGAAGTCACTGAAATGGACTTAGGCATACAAAATTGTGAAGAAAAACAGATTATGTTACTCAATCTGAGGGATTGAGTTGCATCACTTCATAACTTTCCTTCACAACTCTACATACAGTCCACTGCAGCAAAGGCAATGCAGTTTTTCATGATGATACATGATGATTATGAAAGTTGACACAAAATGGATTGATAAATTAGAATCAAGGTCAATTACTTGAAAAAAAAATCAGTGAATATATTGAGATGAAGGTTATATGCTAGTACTAGAAATCTGCTCTTTCAGTTATCATTGTGTCAATTTCCAAGTAAAGGTTATAACTTAAGTTATTAAGTATAACTTAAGTTGCACTATGTGCAAATGAAGATCATGTGCAAGAGCATCATGAAAATAGTTTCCATTTTGTTCTTGTCAATAGACATGTTCCACTGTTTGGATTGGAAACCATCTGGAGGAATGGACTGCCTGTTGGACACATCTACAGAGGGGAATATGCAAATGCTCTGGGAAAGAGCATAGGATATGGGTGAGGCCTCTAGTTTTTCTGCCCAGTGTCAACCTCCCTCACACTTAGGATGAGGAACTTTTCAGTAAAAATGCAAATTGGGAAAAACCTTGTCCAGTCCCACCAAACTACAATAGAGCTTTTCTAAAACAAGCTTAAAATTGTCAGTTGAAAATGCTACAACAAAGGAACTCCCACTCATTTATCCCCTCGTTCAATTTTATGGGGCATCAAATTTTGATATTTACATGTCTTATATCCAATGCAAAACCAATGTCAAGGTAGATTTTCTCAGTCTATGCTAAAGAAAGATTTTCAAAGTATTATTGCTCTCCAACTAGATACTACCCAAAGGGAAAAGAGTGGAGAGGGGGGCAAGTGGAGGGAACCCCTTCAAAACCTACATCTGGTTACACTACTGAAATTATGAGAAGAATATTTCATTATTCTTTATAATGACTGGATAAATTATTTTAGCACAATTCAATCCTGAAAGATTATGATAGTGCAGTAACAATAACCCAATTACCTATATTTATATTTCTTTGCTGTATTATTTTGTGGTGGCAATGGGTGAATTTTGTCATATTGTTGCATTCTTTGAATTTTGTTGCATCATTACAGAACATCACATGCTGTTGCGAGGAAGGCCTTCATAGTCTTCCTTCTTATGGAAAATTGAACTGGCTTGACTTACATGGACTGGAAATCGTTATTTTTTCACTTGCAGCATTACTTTTTTAACACTAGTTGTTGAAGATGAAGGGGTTTTAGTGGACATCTGTGTCTGAAATGGCCCATGATAGATAGCACAAGAATGGGCATATAAGATGTGCTGAAGTACTGAGCAATTAGTCATCCCCCCCCAGCAAAACTTCCTAGTCCTCATAAAACAAAACCATCTCTTGTTATAATTATAAACCATCAGTGCTTTCCTAATTTGCTTCAAGTTTTATGAGACTTAGACATTGCAACCTTTGATCGTACTGGAGCCATTACATCATTGAGTCATTACTTGCATCAAATAGGTGCAGAAAACTGCTCTGTAACTGTTGGATCCTTAATGCATTTTATATGTAAATATCACATCTTGAATGATCATCTGATGTGAATTAAATGAAGTTCCAGCTCTTTTGCTAATTTTTGAAGAATGTAAATAAAATATGTCAGGGAGAAGGTTTATTGAAAGCTGAGAGAAAATTCAGCTGAGAAGCAGAACATCTGAGGTTTTTATGTTTTCCTTCTCTGGGTTGAAATGTGTGTGTTTCCACTGGCAGGTACATTCATCATCCTGAGAAGGAATTAGTAACAGCAGACTTCCTGGGGAATGGTACCTATGAACTGGAATCTTTCTGCAAGAAGTACAATGCTCAGATACACTTGAAGTCCCCCTTTGACCCAGGGAACAAAAGAATCAAGGGTATTTATGATGAACCCTTGCCTGTGAGAATGAAGACCTCCTGAGCCTGGTAAGACCAAGCTTGTGTGGGGCTATGATCCATTTAGTAGCAACTAAATTTCTTCAGACCAATGGAAGTGACTATGCCTGGGAATTTGTGAAAGTTGCTAAGACAATGTTTTGAAAAGTTTTTATGTATAGACCATTGAAAAGAAATACTCAACCTCCTTCAGCATAATGATGCACCAAACATTTTGTAAAATGGTATTTTGCTACATGGGGTAAGGATATACCAAATATGGACACTTGCATTGGAAGCCCTCTATTCCTACCACATTTTATATGGAAGCATGCTACTTTGCAGCCATGTTAAGCAACTGATTCCCCACTTCCAAACTAGATATATAATCTCATGATGCACAGTCCTCATTAATTGAACAATGAACCATAGGATCTGGGGTACACACTTTATCATCGAAGTCCCACTGGTGACTCAGGTTCTTGGTTTCAGGGTCATAAAAGTAGATCCAAGTTTCATAACCTCTGACAATGTTTTCAACATCTTCTGAGTCCTTCCTGCTGAATTCATCCAGCATTTGGTGGCAAAATTCGATTTGAGCTTGTTTTTGGGTAGCTGACAGTGCATGGGAGATCCATCGAGCACAAATTTTCCTAGCTCCAAGGCACTTGTATATCATTTTATGTACTGTCCCTTCAGCCCCTTTCCCAATGGTCTCACGAATCTCATGGACAGTTAATTTCTGTTCTTCATTCAGCTTGTTCTGAACTTTTTTGACATTTGCCTCAGTTGAAGCAAATACTGTCTGACCCTTGCGTGAAGTGCCATCTAGGCAGGAATGCTGGGTTTGAGAACTGTTATACCACTCATGCAAGACTAGGAGGGATGGGGCTTGCCCCTGAAGGGCTTATTTTAGCTTGCTGTGGCATAGGGAAGCTGGATCACCCAGGTGAAAGAAGCACAAAATTATTGCATGCTCAAACTGTTATACCACTCATGCAAGACTAGGAGGGATGGGGCTTGCCCCTGAAGGGCTTATTTTAGCTTGCTGTGGCATAGGGAAGCTGGATCACCCAGGTGAAAGAAGCACAAAATTATTGCATGCTCATCCCTTCTCAATGATTCTAACTTAGGTACCTGGTCACGTCTCCTTTTTTGAGCACCACAAGTCTTAATTATGGGCAAAAATTATAAAAAATTTCATATTAATCATTGAAACCTTGCTAAAGAAAAGGGCAATAATGAGATTAGTCCAAGATAAGTTGGTGAGGCTGATTCTTGAAACTCATTTGAATGCCCCTCGTATTCAGGGTAGCTTATACGATATGCCATTAGCTATATGCCAGAGCTTGGCAGCACCAGGGTAACTGTTTACCCCACTTCTAATACTCAAGCATGATGACCATACAGAAATGAGATTTTGAGCCTTGGTATAAACTTGCATCATTTTACTCTACTTCTGCCCACAAAAATGACTGCTCTCCCTGTTTCAGGTGCCTGTTCTCAAAATGTTTTTTAAAATGAATGCAGTACAAGAAAAAGCTGATCTTCAATATATGCCATATCTGAGTTAGTGCTTGCAGCACTGAGAAATTTAATCAAAAGTGTTGCACTATAATCTTGAGTTCCATCTTGATTATAAATTCACTGATACTGTCATTTTCCCTCTTTATAACATGATCTTCACAATTACAAATATTTCCCATCATTTCTATTATATTTTCTAATTTTATTTTGCTGAGAGGAGATGAAAGATGTCCATATCCAAATATGGATCCACATGTAGGTCTGCCGTCCTTATGGGACATCACTCATGTACCAATCCTTTATTATGTTAGAGAAATATCCAGTTTCCCATGCTAATGCTATGAAAGCAAATTTGGATATTCTCCAGTATTACTCACCAATGACAGATGTTTCACATGCTACCATTTCTCCAAAGTTTTGAGAGAGTGAGACTATATCAGAACAGCAGAAGTAATTCAATTCTGCACCCTGTTCCCAATTCCCATTGGGATGACATGCACTGTCTGCCATTGAAATTGCATCACCAAGTCATACGGTACAAGGAAAAGTTGCTAAATATCTGAGGAATGGAGGAAGTTGAGGGTGGTTTTGGCAATCTTAGTTTCCTTTTCTTATTTTCTCAAACTAATTTGCTGTTGTGCCATTGTTGAGTGTGAAGCCATGCTGAGACATCTCCAAGGGTAATTTGGTCTACTAATTCAAGCATTTGAAGTTATGTCTATTGATTGTTATGCATGTTAAGGCTGATGCAGGCTAAGTCCCCCAGGTGACCATCCTCAACTTGATTGAGCATTTGATCAACATTTGTTAATCCCTTGACTGTCAAACCCTGGGTATTCTTCTGTGAATGCAGTCATGCTTTGTTCTCATCCTCATCATTTATTACTGTAAAATAATCTGTTTGTATGAGAATCAAAATTTAATGGTTTTGTGAACATTTGATTGAACTTCCTGTGTTGGGTTTTTTCTGTCATTTAATTTATAAACAAGGACGTTATATTTTGATAAATAAAAGTCTCAGATTATATTTTAATCTGTCAATTCCCCAATTAACCTACGTAACCTGGTTACAAACGATTTGTAGGAGTAGTCGTTTGTAGTTAGTGTTGCTCAAACAAGTTGACAAAAATAGCCTTTGGATTGTTCTCCCAGCATGGCTTGGCAATTAAACATTCAATGCTGTCACAAAGCTAAGTGATTAGAGGGAAGGTGCAGAAAAGGAAACTAGGCAGCAAAGTCCCTTCCCCCCTTCTCCCTTCTTCAGGCCATTAAGCAAATTTTCTGTTTGGCTTCATCTATGACCTTGAATCTTTACTTGAAACTCCTATAAAGTGTTCTTGTACTATGTTTTACTAATAAATTTCAGGGTGTTTCTTAAGAACAATTAGTAAAACTCTGCTTTAAATCAAGGTATTTTGTGAATTTTCTCATTGAAGAATCAGCCTATACCCTTAAAACTCTTATTTCATGACATATTGGTTAGAGTTTCTATACAAAATTTGCAATTATTGCTTGACTCCTTGGCAGAGAGTGCCCAAAAAGTATTGTATCCAAAAGACATGAGGGGTTAATGTTTCTCAGTTCATCAAAGGAATGTACTCCCTCAATTTGCACATTTTGTTTTTCCTTGTATTCAGAAGTTGGCTGGGTGAGTTGTGGAAAGGAGGAGAAAGAAGTTTGGAATTTACTTTCCCATCCAACTCTTCATGCCACCAGCATCTGTTTTGTTCTCCTCTAGTTTCCCTTATTGTTTTGATAGATTGCTGCAATCAGGCTACATTAGCCAGCAAAGTTATACATTATGGTTTCCAACATGAATTTTGTACTTCTGCAAAATGATTATGTAGGACATTACTCTCACAGGAGAATTGTGAACGTTGTAGTAATGAGTAGATAATGGATTTCAAAGCAAATCCATATTTTTTTATGCATTCTCATAGAAGCATGCAACACAGATAGGAGCATGTATTATAAGTAGAGGAACTAATTGATGCAGTTTCAAAAACTTGCAAAAATGCATATTAATGTTTATATTCTCCTGCAGAATATTTTCACCCATTATCTGTGGGAAAATGTGAAGTTTTCCAGGAAAACATGTTTTCTTTATGAGCAAAAATTAAAANTGATCAACATTTGTTAATCCCTTGACTGTCAAACCCTGGGTATTCTTCTGTGAATGCAGTCATGCTTTGTTCTCATCCTCATCATTTATTACTGTAAAATAATCTGTTTGTATGAGAATCAAAATTAAATGGTTTTGTGAACATTTGATTGAACTTCCTGTGTTGGGTTTTTTCTGTCATTTTAAAATATTTGTTCCTGCAATATAAAACTATTTATTTTCAGAGTCTAATATAAAATTAGACAGTTAAGGGGTTAATTGGATGCATTGGACCAATGTTTGCTAAACATCCTCATCAGCAAACATCAATCAATTGCTCAAACAAGTTGACAAAAATAGCCTTTGGATTGTTCTCCCAGCATGGCTTGACAATTAAACATTCAATGCTGTCACAAAGCTAAGTGATTAGAGGGAAGGTGCAGAAAAGGAAACTAGGCAGCAAAGTCCCTTCCCCCTTCTCCCTTCTTCAGGCCATTAAGCAAATTTTCTGTTTGGCTTCATCTATGACCTTGAATCTTTACTTGAAACTCCTATAAAGTGTTCTTGTACTATGTTTCACTAATAAATTTCAGGGTGTTTCTTAAGAACAATTAGTAAAACTCTGCTTTAAATCAAGGTGTTTTGTGAATTTTCTCATTGAAGAATCAGCCTTTACCCTTAAAACTCTTATTTCATGACATATTGGTTAGAGTTTCTATACAAAATTTGCAAATATTGCTTGACTCCTTGGCAGAGAGTGCCCAGAAAGTATTGTATCCAAAAGACATGAGGGGTTAATGTTTCTCAGTTCATCAAAGGAATGTACTCCCTCAATTTGCACATTTTGTTTTTCCTTGTATTCAGAAGTTGGCTGGGTGAGTTGTGGAAAGGAGGAGAAAGAAGTTTGGAATTTACTTTCCCATCCAACTCTTCATGCCACCAGCATCTGTTTTGTTCTCCTCTAGTTTCCCCTATTGTTCTGATAGATTGCTGCAATCAGGCTACATAAGCCAGCAAAGTTATACATTATGGTTTCCAACATGAATTTTGTACTTCTGCAAAATGATTATGTAGGACATTACTCTCACAGGAGAATTGTGAACGTTGTAGTAATGAGTAGATAATGGATTTCAAAGCAAATCCATATTTTTTTATGCATTCTCATAGAAGCATGCAACACAGATAGGAGCATGTATTATAAGTAGAGGAACTAATTGATGCAGTTTCAAAAACTTGCAAAAATGCATATTAATGTTTATATTCTCCTGCAGAATATTTTCACCCATTATCTGTGGGAAAATGTGAAGTTTTCCAGGAAAACATGTTTTCTTTATGAGCAAAAATTAAAAATTTCCAACAGTCACATGCTGACTAGAATGGACCAACTTTGCCCAGCAAGGACCTGATTTTATCTCCATGTTTCCCCTTACCCCAATCTGTGAAAGAAAGGGAAGCTTGGCAATATTAAATTATTTCTTCTTCCAAGGAATTCATTTTGGTTAATAAAAAGCATATTTTTTTGCATATTTTGGGAATTACTCTTGCATACTCTTGCAAAAATCCACTCCTTAGCAATGAGAGGGCATCTTCTAGCACTCAGACTGTTTTTTTAATAATGAAATATCCACAATGATCATAGCTAATACGGAAATGGGATGTTATGAATGTGAATGAACATTAATGATTTCCATTGATTTCTATTAGCAATGGAGGATGATGAAGACTAGCTCAACAATTCCAGGAAGAACCTTATTTCATTTCTCCTACAAGTCCAGCCTAAAATCTTCCATGGACTTTAATAAATATTCAAGTTTTCTTTTGCTATGAGTATATATAGCCACTCTTATGATGAAAAAGTAAAATTCTAAATTTCTACTGTTTTCTTTTTTAAATAAAGATTGATTTTGGACAAATTAAAACAAAAATTGGAGGGTGGGGAACTCTTGGAAGCTCTGGGGAGAAGTAACAAAGCAACTCCATATCAAGCCATAGGTCAGGTTAGATTCTCTCTGCTGAAAAGAATGGAAAAGTAACAGCATAGCAAGTAAACCCATTATGCAAATCAAAGGAAATTGTTGATTTAAACATGGTTGGTGGCAATTGTTGATTTAAACATTTTTAGTCCCAGTCCAATTGAGATTCAACAGTAGCTGTTCCAATGATGGGGGTATTCCACCCAGCCATAAAGGGGTCCCTTATGATCTCACTGATATGCTAGGGACTGTGTCAAACAGCAGCAGGCCACTACATGATGCAGTCCCTAGCAGATACTGGAAGGTCCATGACTGATGTGGCAATGAGGGATTTAGCCACCAGATGCAGACTTGTATGGAAGGCTGTCCAGATGGGACTGCTGGTCTTTCATGATCATTAGTTCCATCCATGCCTTGGGATGAAATCAAGCTATCACTGACTTTCACTTTTAATTTTCACCATCCTGCAATATACCTTCCATACAAACTATGATTATGAGGTGATGGTACTGCAATCATCGCACTAGCAATCACAAGGCAATTCCTTCATTGTGCAATGCCTGCTACATCTTCAGATGCCCTAGTCCACTCCTGGCCACACAGTAGTATGCCAGAGACCATCAGTGGGTTCATCTGTAATGACTTGATATCATTTCTGGTAAAGAGGACATATAAACTGGTTCAAAAGGGGGGGTTCAGGTTACCCTGTCAAGACTAATTCTCATGCCAAATATGAGAATAAGAAATAGGTTTCCTGAGAGATAGTCTTTTAATATCAATGCACAAGTTCAAGGAGCTAGTTCATTTTCATGCTTTCATCTTCAGGAAATAAGAAAATAATGGTGTGGATGTAATGTTTAGGCTGACATACATGTATCATTCCTGTGTTGTCTAGGGGAAAAAAAAAANACCCATTATCTGTGGGAAAATGTGAAGTTTTCCAGGAAAACATGTTTTCTTTATGAGCAAAAATTAAAATTTTCCATCAGTCACATGCTGACTAGAATGGACCAACTTTGCCCAGCAAGGACCTGATTTTATCTCCATGTTTCCCCTTACCCCAATCTGTGAAAGAAAGGGAAGCTTGGCAATATTAAATTATTTCTTCTTCCAAGGAATTCATTTTGGTTAATAAAAAGCATATTTTTTTTGCATATTTTGGGAATTACTCTTGCATACTCTTGCAAAAATCCACTCCTTAGCAATGAGAGGGCATCTTCTAGCACTCAGACTGTTTTTTTAATAATGAAATATCCACAATGATCATGGCTAATACGGAAATGGGATGTTATGAATGTGAATGAACATTAATGATTTCCATTGATTTCTATTACCAATAGAGGATGATGAAGACTAGCTCAGCAATTCCAGAAAGAACCTTATTTCATTTCTCCTACAAGTCCAGCCTAAAATCTTCCATGGACTTTCATAAATATTCAAGTTTTCTTTTGCTATGAGTACATATAGCCACTCTTATGATGAAAAAGTAAAATTCCAAATTTCTACTGTTTTCTTTTTTAAATAAAGATTGATTTTGGACAAATTAAAACAAAAATTGGAGGGTGGGGAACTCTTGGAAGCTCTGGGGAGAAGTAACAAAGCAACTCCATATCAAGCCATAGGTCAGGTTAGATTCTCTCTGCTGAANAAATTTCTACTGTTTTCTTTTTTAAATAAAGATTGATTTTGGACAAATTAAAACAAAAATTGGAGGGTGGGGAACTCTTGGAAGCTCTGGGGAGAAGTAACAAAGCAACTCCATATCAAGCCATAGGTCAGGTTAGATTCTCTCTGCTGAAAAGAATGGAAAAGTAACAGCATAGCAAGTAAACCCATTATGCAAATCAAAGGAAATTGTTGATTTAAACATGGTTGGTGGCAATTGTTGATTTAAACATTTTTAGTCCCAGTCCAATTGAGATTCAACAGTAGCTGTTCCAATGTTGGGGGTATTCCACCCAGCCATAAAGGGGTCCCTTACGATCTCACTGATATGCTAGGGACTGTGTCAAACAGCAGCAGGCCACTACATGATGCAGTCCCTAGCAGATACTGGAAGGTCCATGACTGATGTGGCAATGAGGGATTTAGCCACCAGATGCAGACTTGTATGGAAGGCTGTCCAGATGGGACTGCTGGTCTTTCATGATCATTAGTTCCATCCATGCCTTGGGATGAAATCAAGCTATCACTGACTTTCACTTTTAATTTTCACCATCCTGCAATATACCTTCCATCCAAACTATGATTATGAGGTGATGGTACTGCAATCATTGCACTAGCAATCACAAGGCAATTCCTTCATTGTGCAATGCCTGCTACATCTTCAGATGCCCTAGTCCACTCCTGGCCACACAGTAGTATGCCAGAGACCATCAGTGGGTTCATCTGTAATGACTTGATATCATTTCTGGTCAAGAGGACATATAAACTGGTTCAAAAGGGGGGGTTCAGGTTACCCTGTCAAGACTAATTCTCATGCCAAATATGAGAATAAGAAATAGGTTTCCTGAGAGATAGTCTTTTAATATCAATGCACAAGTTCAAGGAGCTAGTTCATTTTCATGCTTTCATCTTCAGGAAATAAGAAAATAATGGTGTGGATGTAATGTTTAGGCTGACATACATGTATCATTCCTGTGTTGTCTAGGGGAAAAAAAAAAACAGTTTTCTGTATATTGCCAATGTACAGAGCTTTGAATCCTGGCTATTCTCACTGCATGCATGAAAAAGCTGCTTCTAGGATTGGCTCAGAGTTCTTTCACTATTGTTTTACTCATGAACCTTCTTCATGTTTTATTCTCTGCATTAGGAATATTACATTTTTGTTTACCCATACAATTTCATTAGAACTTCTCGTTTTTTCTCTCTCTCAAAAAAATTTAGCCATTTGAGTAGGCTGTGCCATGAACGTGAAAAGTCTGATACTCTGCTTAATTACGTCTTCATGAAAATATACAAAGTGTTATGATGAGATTCTTTGGGAATGAAGAGATGAAACAAAGGGTGACATGCACAGGATATGTTTAAGCTAAACTAATCAGATCTCATTTGGTCCCCAGTGGGAATCAATCAGTTTAACAGAGATAAACTTATTCCCATAGACACCCATTATGAAAACGAATCAGTTTAAAGTTGAACAAATCTGGTGCATGTCACCCAAAAAGTTAACTCTTACAGGCCTGGTGGGACTTGGGAGTCCTGCAACATTTTTTTCCTAGACTGTACAGGAATGTACAACCTTGAGTCCTGACAGGACTTCAGTCCCTATGACCTTTTTTTTGGAATTTGAATTTTTGTGGTCAATGATGTTGTTTCATTGTGGACAGTTGAAGGGGGAAAATTTGTTTTTACATCATTTGCATTCTTTAAATTGGGTCTTAATGGATGAAACGTGTGGTCATTTGGGTTCTGGTAGTTACAGGGTTAAATGAGTGGAAGCAACAGTAAACAGAATGAATAAAGGCATCTGTGAGAGACACTGTGCACCTCCAGTTAAAATGAAAGAGAAGAACATGAGATCCAAGTGTCTGAAGTTGCCGTTACTAAAGAAATGACCTACTATTGACATTTACGTACATTGAGACACCACTGCATTATTTCAGCAATCCATCCTATTGGAAAGCAGCTGTCTCCTGCTACCCTGTAGTCTCAAAATATCCTTGACTTTTGGTACTCAATTAGCTTAAACATATATTACACAAGAAGTGATGACACTTCCAAGGGCAAACTTTTGCTGCTTATTTCATGCCCCATCTCAAAGTATATTCCTTTCACTGACCAGCAGTTAAGAGAAATTAAAATTTCATAGGTGTTGAATATTTTATTCCTGAAAAAAACAACAAGTTGAGGAACAGTATTTTCAGATACCATTAGACACAGTTCCATTCAGAGAGCTTCCAAAGAGGGAGGAACAATTAAACAACATCAAGAAGTCACAAATTGAGAATGGAAACTCAGTCATGCATTCCTTGATCCCAGGACATATAGGAAAGTTTGGGTATGAAATTTTGTCACTGATGGTAAAAGCCACAACAAAAATATAATTCTATGTTCACCTTTCTCTAACATACAGGTTTGGAAAAATAGAGGCTTCATTTTCCATAAAGAACAATTCCAGTCAACTTTACTGTCTACAGGAGCACAGGAAACATCCTCAAGGCCTCATCCAAGAATGAAAGTAGGTGTGCATCAGGAAGAAATACAAAAACATAACTGCCATAATACTTTGGTATGTGAGCACAGTTAGGAAGCATTACCATAAATGGTAGAGTAAATTGATGCTCTGCAATTCATTCTATAAGTATGCATTTTACAAAAGGTTTGTGGCTTTGAATTTCATGGTTAAGAGAATGAAACCATGTCTCAAGGTGATTGAATATAAGGCTTTATGCAACTGCATAGGAAATTCAGGCATGCACAACCGTCAACAAAGCCACAAATCCTTTAGTAAAACATACATGCCTTTTATACCTTGGCACGTTTGTGACATTCAAGTGAAAAATTCTAAATACCAGTGCACCATATCAAGAGAAAAAACAACAGGTTCTGCCTGAGCATATTCTAACCTACAACCAATAAAGAGGAGTCTGTCCAAGACTATGGGAATGGAGGCAATTAAGACAGTTCTTTGAATGTAGAACAGGACCTGGGATCATACTCTACAGCACACACTCAACATGAGGGAGAGTTGAGTAACCTCACCCAATCCACGAGAACCAATGACATAAGCGCTTTTCATATTTCCTTGCCTTGTCTTGCTGACCAGAGCAAGCATGCCTGCAAGCATGTACTGAATGTTAAGAAAGAGACACACAAACACTACGACACTGAACGTTCCTGTACAAGTCCCTAGTCCTAAGTACTCGGGTAAAACAGTCTAACCCCCTTCCCGGGTCTCTCTCGTACAAAACAGTCGTGAGCACGACTCCTTTCTCTTGAGACAGCCATGCCATCTTCCAGAGATGACCTTGTCTGCATGCTCAGCCACAACAATGCTTGGCAGTGGCATCGTCAAGTCCCCTGGAATTCAAACAGCACATCTTTGCTACAGTTTTTCTCATTTACTGAAGTCTGCTATGCTTCAGACATGTACATTGAATTTTTTTAAATTTTAAATATACTTTCTTCAAACCCTACTCAACCAGTCCCATTAGCAACCTACAAAGATGTTAGCATTGGACTCTAGGTTTTTGATTAGTAAAAATTGATGCAACCATGATTGTGGAAAGAATATTTGGAATGTAGCTTTAATTCTTGCTCTATCTCTCTCAAAAATTCTCTGACATATACTATTTACTTTTTAAGGGGATACAATAAGATATAGCTGGACCAAAGTCATTCTATTGAATGCTTGGGGTTGTTATTACATATAAAGGAAACCATGTGGTCTTCATAAATATCAAAGCCATCTTGCCCTCAGGTATTTCAAAATAAAAGTCACTTGGTCATTTATAACAGGAAAATATAGAAACAGAGATAGAAGTAGATTTGCAAACTAAAGAAAAGCTAAGCATGAATAGTAATGTAATCCAAGAACCCAAAAGGGATTATCAAAATTATATATAGTTGTTGGAAACTTATAACTTGTAAAGAAAGTGACTTCTGCCAGTAATTTCCAATAATTATATATTTAATGGCTTTGAAAGAGAAAAGTTACCTAAGAATTATGCTAATATTTAATCCCTACACAAGTTCAAATGTAACATCCATAATTATCCATATTGCTTGAAAGTGAGGTTTATTCACTGGAACCATAGCATTGGGTGGTCTATATTACTGGTAATATAATTTTCAAACACCCTGCATTTTCCTGTTTTTTTTTTTTGCATAGGAAATCTTTACATTCAGCACCCTAAATAAGGGCATTCATACAAGAGGAAAACTTTGACAGCTCACAGCTAATTTCCAATGAATAAGTGTGAAGCCTTGATCTTGAAAAATTCACCATAAAAAATCAGTTTCTGTCGTGGACAGCTGGCAATATTTTTTTGGTATCCCTCATCAGTTTAAGATTTACTCAAGTCAAAAGATATCAAACCTATCATTACTGATAGGTTTGATATCTTTTATATTTCAAGATGGACCCCCTCTCATGAAGGGTTCAAATGAATGATCCTTTATAATCTCCAAGCAGAATTTAACTCTTAACAATCTCATGAGCATCTGATAACCAGGGTCAACATCATCAGGATGATGATGTCCATACACCAAGACAGACTAGCTTGCAACTTTATTCTTTTACCTGACCTTTCGCTCAAAAATCCAATAAGGCTGGTCCTGAATTTGTACAATATGGTGGAAAGATCACAAAACTTACTCTGGTACCAGGAGTGATGGTATGAGGGGTAATGACATTCACACAACCTCTTGTCCGAAGATCCCAGAAACGAATAGTTTTATCTTGACCTCCACTTGCAAATTCTGCTCCTCCCCATGTGTACAGACTTAGGACATGACCTATAAAAGTAAAGATATGCAACTGAACTATTTTCATATCAAGAGACAATGGAATACAGACAGAAGGGACAGGGGTTAAATCCTAAAAAGCAATATCACTCTGTCTATAATGTGCAGGGGGGCTCTCATTCAATATTTTCCTAAACACCAGAAACTACACCCTGAATGTCCAGGTGACTGCTTTGGGTATTGTGACAGAGTGGATCCTGATGCAGAATGTTGCATGACCTACATCTGAGGAATTCACAAGGATAAATGCATAAATCAACAGAACTGGTACAGATTCTTCCTCATTCTTGCTTGTAACATGAGTCAGTATTCTGTATGACCTGCAGAACTGCCCTGATGGTACTTTCTACCAACAATATTGATAATGTTCTTGCTTTCTTGCAACAAACTTTCTGTCCTCCTTTTTTTGATTGAATTCTGTGAAGCAGTTCTCATTTCCTTCTTCCAATTATTCACAGTGACTCCTCAGTCAGATACATGTACCCTTTGACTATTACAGTGGCACCCAGAAGTATTTGCACACCTGCAGTTTTACATATATTGACCGAAACTTTGTAGAAGACATTACTTTGAAGTGTAAATTACAGTGATTTCTTTAAAGTGAGGTTTGTTTTTCTAATATAAGAAGATTTATAAATTTTTAGTGACATGTCTTTCATTGTAAGAAGAACATCACTTGGTGAAAAATGGGGAAACACAAGAGTTAACAGATGCATCAGGGTTTGTGGAACTTGTTTAAGAAGTTGAATTTCCATCACTTTCTGCATTAGGGTGTATTCTGTGACTGATTCCTAATACCTTGGAAAAATCAATTAAAATAGAAATATGCATATTTATATATATGTATGTCTATATAAGAGAGGTGGCTTCAAGTTTTAAATTTGAAATTTGAGTTTTAATTACATTTATTTTGCCAGCTGGAAAAATCTGCTTTCATAAGACTCCCTCTTGAGTAATTTAATGCAAATGGACAGTGTATGACTTATGTGATCAACATATGAAAAGGGTTCACGTAATAGCTTATTTCTCTTTATACAAATCTCAAATTTAATAGAATTCCATAATATTTTGATTGCTTGCAAACTCTGTTGGAACATGCTCAAGACACATATCCTTACAGCTAAATGACATCCTAGACAGGCTCTGCTGAAGGATTACCTCTGAATGTTAGGACTGTTGCTACTGGCAGGCTATTAAAAACAACAGCAGTTTTCTGAGCATAACAGGCCTTAAATGGTGCAATGAAATTATAAATCCTTATATTTTGTGACTTTACAGCTTCCTACAAGAAGATTCCATTTGAGTGTTGTATTATATATTGTGTGACTTCAGGATGCTATGCAAGCAAATGAACCAAGAATGAGCAATTAGAGGTGGACTGTACTGATGATGGAAGAAAATAGCAAAAAGGAAACAATAAAATAAGCAATGAAGCCTGATTTCACTCACTGGAATGTCCTGACATTGCCTGGAATGGGGTTCCTGTTGCACAGTCAGTCACATAAATCTTGCAATCTCCTGCGCCTCCACTTATGAGTAAGCTGGACTTATTGCTCAAGTCTTCAATAAAACAGATATCCCTCACTGTGCCATCATGCATCGTAAGCTCAACCTCTTGACCTGGAAAAAAAGTTAAATTCTTCACTTTTTGCATTTTTCACTTCCATGTGCTTGTGGCATGCTGTATTGCAATATTGACACTACAGAAGTAGCAGAAAGTGTCTGGTTCCTAAATTTTTAAAGGGAAATCATCAGTCACAGGCAACTACATCACATCAACACTGTGGAATACAACATGAAACACCAATGACTAAAGAGAAAGTATGGAAAGCCACATCCTATTTTAGCAGAAAATATCAACTGATCTGAAAGCTCCATAATACCAAATCTACACTGTGAGTATGATTAGTAATAATGATAGACCTGATATGAGCAATACAGTATTTCACTAGCCCTCATGCCTTTCAGCATCAGATCCAGCAGAGAAAAGTTGGAATGCTCATATATCAACAGAGGACTTAATTTCTATTCCAAGAAAGCAGCTTTCTATGAATTCAATGATAGAATAAGGAGTATTGTTGCTTCCCTGGTCTTCTTACTCTTATTGGGTTAGAGGTTTTTTCAGGCTAATCAAATTCTTTTTTTTAACAAGCTCAGCAGCACCTGTCAGCCAGCCTCTAAAAGCAATCCTAGGTGCTGCAGTACACAGATTGAGAACTGCTGTCATTATAAAATTGATTGTAAATGAACAATCAATTCAAGGAAGTGAGGAAGTGAGTCAGTTTGAGTTTCCAAAAACTAAAATTAACCTAAACTTGATCCTTCTGGAGGCATTACAACTGACTTTCAAAGGAAACAAGCAAGAATTAAGCAAATGAGTGTCTCACACGGGAAGAATCAAAATAAAGCTTAGCTCATGCTTGAACAGTTTCTTCATGAACTAACAAAATGGAAATCAAGGGAAAGGACAAAACCTATAACCTAACACACTAGTCAACCATATAGAGACAAATTGAACTTGACAGTGGAGGAAAATTAAAAAATAGAAGCTAAATCATCGAACCTTCAATGTTGCAGCTGTCTGCATTGAACCTCATCAACTTCACAGTTTTATCATTGCTTCCAGTTGCGATAAGATCTCCCATTGGGCTCCATGCCAAGCAGTAGATGGATCCTTTATGATGCTTGGTTCTTTTGAAGAGCACGGTTGGTTGATAAGTAACATGGTCCTCCCTGAAAAGGAAATAGCAGTAATTAAACACAACTCCCAGCCTGATCCTCAAGGATCCATAATCAATGTTCTCCAGATATTTTTCTCTTGCGTTTAGCGTTTAGCTCATGTTTACGTTGTCCATTTATGTCGGCATGAGTCATGAAGTAGTACTAGAACTAGACAACCTAGAAAACATCTCACTGACGTCGTGTCTCGACGAAATATCTGAGATACGCTCTTTTCTGCGAACCACGTTCCTGGTAGGCTGCAAACACTTAATTCTCACTATGCCATCCTCACCCTATGCTTTCTAAGGAGTAGTCTCCAACGTCATAAGGGCACGGATTACTTCTTTTTTTTTTCGAGGTGAAGGCTCTCTTCTCAATTGTTCGGGAAACAACACAAATAAGGAAGATCAAATCAAACCTCGTGTCTTTTCTATAAATCATATGCACTCAAAAGGTTTTCAATAGTAGATGCAGCACTTTTGAAGGCATTCAGAGAGTTGTAAAAACTTTTCGTTCCCTCTTCACAGCATCCACACAAGAGAGAGACATGGATGCAAGCACGAGGATTTCTCCTTCTCTCTAACCCCCCCCCCTCCCGTTACTTCCCAGTACGAGCATGAAATAGCGATATGACAGTGAGAACCTGAGGTCCAACGTCTTTGGGTAGCCGCAGACCCGAAGCGTCTTGGAATTGGATCCCACGGCGTAGAACTTGCCGCCTGGGTGGAATTCAGCGCACCGCACAGCTTGGACATCTTCAAGTGTTGTCACCTGGATGAAATGGGGCTTCCCGTTCCCATTCTGGGCCGAGGAACTTGCCAGTGGACCCTGAAAGATATCAAATGAGTCTTTTAAATTCCAGATCGAAGGCCTCCAGATTGGTCGCAAGTTAAGGTGGGATTTCGTCGGCCTCATACGCTCGTAATCTGGCAGACAGAAAGACATGATTCCGCGAAACGGAAAATTTTCATTTCATTATTCAATTGATCTTGTATCAAAAAGTTTGCATGATCTGTTGTGTAAAAGGACATGAAGAGCACCTCGCCCAAGTCAAACTCTTAATGATCGCGATGACCAGATGGTATGCAATCGTTCTTCCACGTCTGATGTTCAAGGTTATACACCACCCTTTCTCTTGATACTGAAGCTGATAAAAGTACACCATAAATCAGCTACTTGGATTCTATTCATCAATATTGATAGCACGTTGGCATATCCACCTATTTCCTGCACCTGAACCAGAATGCAGTTTCATGTCAAGGTATGGATAGTAAATGCCACGCGCAGTATGCGTGAAAGCAATAAAAGTATAGCTGACTTTCGCGGAGAGAAGAAAATAGTATCCATGAAAAACAGGTTGATCTGGGTTCTTTTCCCAGCGATACTGTGGTTTTTATCGCCAAAACCGCACTCCGTGCGTTAAAATGTAATTTTTATCGCAACTGGAAAAGCCACAATTATAGGGCAACGTGAAAGCGGGAGAAAGAAAAGATTGTTACCACCTCTGTTATAGGGATAAATGCCGTGACCCTGATGTGAATGCAAGCTTGTCTCGCCGAGGAAACGGGGACTCGTCCGCGTTCTTGTCCTAATTGCTGACATTCTTTGGGGCCTGGAATGACTCGGCTGCTGTCCAACCTGCTTGACGCCCATTACAACACTCAACTCTTTCACATTCCCTCCACGGGCCCACCGTCTATGAGTAATCGTTCCGCCGGAACAAAAGCCCCTCTCCCGTCATAGCGACATCCCAGATTCGCTAGGAGGAAACGTTGACGGAGGAATCTAGGTCATACATACAGCGCAGCGATCAGATCGTCTGGTATCGATCAGTTATGGTTCTGAAAGCGAAGGTGCGCAAATGAGGTCGAGAGAAATCGTATTCCCATCAGCTGTCGTCCTTGCACGAGAACGAAACCACGTGTCTCATGAGGAAAGGACCGTCCCTTCCATCGCGCTCCAATAAAACAGGATGGCTCCATTTAACTAAAATGCAATCGGCGTCAGGTATCTGACAGCTATCTCGTTCTCCCTCTTCCATAGCATTTCCCATTCCAATCTCGACAATGGAGATCCATTCCGTCGAGCGGGGAAGTAACTCAAGCGGATCGGCCACAAACGGGTCTCATTTCAAGTTGCGGCCAATGCGACGGAGAAAGTAGTAAAGGACAATGTATTTAGGGGTGGCCCCTGTCCGTGTGACTCTGCCCACCTTAGCGTGGATCCGGGCAGCATGAAAAGAGAATAGAAATCACTTGAGAGGAAGCAGGTGATGAAGAGAATGAAATAACATCGCCCAGGTGAAGGGAAGGAGCCACGGTTGAGAAGAGAAGACATCCCCTCGTCGCAACCAGAAAGTGCCTCGTTTGTCTCGCTCTCAGCGTTACAAGGAGGGGATTACCTGAACAATGTCTTCAAACTCTGAGAAGTCCTGACTTAGCAAAAATCTAAAAAGTGAGGGAAAGATAACTGTTAGCTGGAAGGATATAAACAGGGAGTTCTATTATTTATAATGAATTTTTGTTAAATGTCAGTCTTCTATCATCAGGATCTCCCTAGGCTCTAGGCCAGGGTGTCCAAAGTGGATGTTCTCTAAGGCACTTTGTGTGCTACATGCGGCCCGCCGGCCCCACTTTGGGCACTTCTGCTACTAGGTCCTAGGGCCATGTCCTTACATGGTCATGAAGACAAGTTCAAAATATATCTGTGCTTGTTGTCTAGGTGAATCATGCCCACGTCCCCCAAGTAAAGAGAAAGGCATGTTAGAATCATTTTCATGACAAAAGTGGCCTCAACCTAATACAGTGCAGCACCTGAAGGGTATGAAAGCTACTTATTTGCAAGCTACTGTGTCCCGTGTTGCGAAAAGACAAGGCCTGGGGTATCAGGGGATTTAATCTTCAAAACTGAAGGAATAATGTGGGTGCGTTTCTTGGCGAATTTCAATTTCAAAGCTGACTTCGCATTATGCTCTCTCTTATGTTGATTTTCACTTAAAGAGTTAGCAATGGGAAAAAAAAGTCGCTCCCATAACCTCCAAGTCCTGTGCGATCCACATGACTTTTTTCATTTAAAATACCTCCATTATACCTTTCGCTTGATCGTCTACTTTTGGACGTGGCATGATTCTCAGCGGAACTAATCCCAATAGCAAAGCAATGCTTTGAACTTTACTTTCACGACCAGCAGATGACATGATCATATGGAGATCTCAGACAGTCCTAGGAGAAGGCTGATTTTTCTTCAAATATTGAACACCTATGTACAGAAGGTCAAAACGCGACTCCATGAATTAAAACTTTTCTCCGATCTACAAGCGAAACCCACCTCAGGAGGGGAACCACTGCTCAAGCTATCGTGAGCTAAAGAAGGAGACGAACTCCGAGCAGAAGACTTTTCCTGGCTGTCGCAAGCATGGCCACAACTGGAGCACACAGTTTTTTGAGTGTCCCCATGGAAAACTTCTTCTTCCTCTTTGCTCTTCAAGGCAGCTATCAAACACCCCTCGGACTGAGACCGTGACTGAAAAGTTTTGGAACTGTGATGTGATCCTCGAATGTGTTTCCCATGTCGATATCCTTTCGAGCGCTCATTACTGTTCTCATCATCCACGGGATTTTGGTAGAACGGGTGAACAGGCTCGGCACGCTTGTATAACCGACTGACTTGGACGGGATCGTTCTTTTCAGATAGAATGGGACTCCTGACGACTATGAACTCCTTAGGAGGCTTCTGAAACTCGCTAGCACTAGGATCGATGGTCCAGTGCCGACGGCAAGGACTTTCGAAGGCCACTTCATTCCCGATCTTGCGACTCCGATAAGGCGCTGTCGAAACCGCGCCAGTTTTCCGCGAGCCGTTGATCAAACTGGATTTGAGCGGAGGACGTGAGAACTGATGCTTCGTTTGAACCAGTTCGCATTCGTAGCAACAGCAACTGCCTGCGCTGCTGCAGCTTGCCGTAGTCTTGCTACGGATCTTGGTTCTGGAGCCAGCAGATCTCTTGCTGCTCCCCGAGCTCCTGCGAGTCTGTAGAAGCGGATGGCACGAAGGGTCGTAACAACAGTCTAGGGGGCAGGAATAGGCATCGAGACGACGGCGAGAACTCTTGTCGGACCGATGCATCCCCGAACACCACTTCCATCGAGAGTCCAGCTCTTCCAATCCCCCAAAAGAGTAACTGTAGAGATTGGAGGCGGACTGAGCACGATACATGGCACTGAAGAATGGGACGCACCGTGTACATAGAAAGAGCTGAGAAGCTCTTCTGACCCAGAAAGTCAAGAGCCAGCGCCAAGCCGACACTAACTTCTAACTGCAGCTTTTTTCTCTCCTCATGCGAGCGAGAACGGGATGGATACAGGAGCTTAACCAAGCGGAACGACCATGCTGTCTTATTATCTGCAGACTCTTGGGAGGGAATGTGCCACTCAACACTCCCTCTCCATCGCCTTCTCTTGTCCGACGCGGATTTCTTCATCGAACTATCGAACCAGGAGAAGCATCTGCACAAGTCAGTCGGTCAAGCGAAAAGCTCTTTCCGCCAGAAGGGGTCGCGAAACATTCGAACAGGAAAGTTAAAGTCTCCATCAAAGATTTGATGAATTTCATTTTGCGAGTTGGATTGGATAATGCTCACCTTTGAGACGCACTACATCAGATTTCAATTGTAAGGCACCCAACTGATAGCCTGAGCGTACTGAATGCTTTTTATTTATTTATTTATTTTAGTATTATATATATACAGGGTGGGCCAAAAAAAAACTTCGGTTATCTTTATCACTCTACAGCAATGGTCCCCCCAAAAGTTTGCTAAATTGCACAAGAGCCTCCTCATAGAAAATTCATTCAGCTTTCTAATGATGTCAACAGAATACGTGACATGACTTTCATGCAATTAGATAAAGAGCATAAGAGGTGGCGCTGGAAAAGTTGGTGCGATGGCAGCTAGTACATGCAAGAGGTCGCCTACTCGCCATAAGCGAAGGAATGGAAGTCACCTGGAGCACATCTTGTAAGATACTGTTAGGTGCACTTTTAAAGAGCTACCTCTGTTACACTGCGCCATTGCATCGGAATGAATGATTGGATCTTAAATCTTTTGACATTAGTGGAAAGCTAGATAAATGTTCTATATAATGTTATTGCATTAAAACCCTTGAGAAACTACGCTGTATAGTGTTAAAGATAACCTAATTCTTTTGGCCCACTTTGTATATATATATTAGTATTACTTATTTTTATTTATTTATTTATTTTATTCTATTTTATTATTATTATTATTAATTTTTTTTGGGGGGAGGGGGGGGGGGATAGAAAGGGGAGCACGCAGTACTTCAACCTGGATTGGCTTTCGAAGGGACTATTTTCTAATAAGATTATTCCTAACGAGTCCGTTGGGAGAAAAAAAAATCCAAGTTGGATAATCTGCTCTAAGAATCATTAATCACAGAACGCTTGGAAGCTAGTAATTAGAACTACCCTAGGACATGTAAGTCTTTTCTTGATCAACAACTATCCCGAGGCCAGAGCAACATTTCTTACGGCACTTTCTCTCAGATCCCTCTTGTCTGACCCATCTCTTTACACATTTATTTCCATAGTTACGGATGCACACATGTAGGAACATTTATATAATTTACTGTTAAAGGGTTCAAATACATCAGGGCTAGCTGGTACTGCTTACAAGGTTCCAGATTTATCGCAATTTTTTCTCTGCAGCCCCAAAACCACAGATGCCGGTAGCAGTTGACTCCTTTCAACATGAGTGAGCAAGTCCGTAGACCGCACACGATATCCCCAAGAAAGGGTGAGACAAAATAGAAAGGGAGTAGGAAGTTGCAGTGTGATGGCAGTGGATCGGCTATGAAAGTGTTAAAGGTGAAAATGATATCAAACCAGTGGGAAAGGGGTTATATAGGTTATAAGGAGTCCCATCAGTCTTCTGGCTGAATACCAACCCTACGCCTCTGACAGGAATATCCAGTTTAGGAAAGTGAAAAGAGAATCGGTAGTGAACATGTTCTCATTAAGGGACGAGGAAAAAAATTACTGCAATTAGAAAAAGTGTCCTGTTTATGCGTCGAGACTCTGGGCGGGATAACACCTAGGTCCAAGATAATTGAATACAATTTGGAAAAAAAAGCTCAAAGTTCCTTCACGTCCCTTCCTTCTGGAAGGGATCTGTAATATGGAAGAACTGGGAAGAATCGAAATTTCACGAACGTTCTACGAGATGAAGCAAGTATTTCACCCAGTTGCAGCTCATCGAAGCCGCAATGTGATATGCTGAAGTTCTGTTGCACGATGTAACTAAGCAGGAGCAGAAAGAACAGCGCACGTGGCGGCGGCTAGCTCAGAATCATGACTCAGCTTGGAAAAGCAACTTTACCTCCTCCACACAATCATATCCCGGATTCAGGATCGCATTATAGTGGGCTATCTTGACTGATATCGGATACCTTAGACAAGTGATGCACAACCTTTTCCCCATAGAGGACCAAATTGATATTCCGGCTCATGTTCGAGGACCCTCGAACATGAGCCGAAATAGGCCGCATATACTAGTAAATATAGATATTTAGAGACCGAAGGCATCCAAGGGGCCGCAAAAAAAGTATCCGCGGGCCGCGGGTGGTGCATCACTGCCTTAGACGCTATAAAAGAATAAACTTGTAAATTTTCTAATCTATTACCACATACGGCTTATTCTCCTCTCGAAAAGACAGACCGGACTACAAGATATCGTCGTGTTCTTTTTTTCCTTTTTCTTTTTTCTTCTTCATTCGATCACGTGGCTTGCTATTTAGGTGAATATGACCGTGTCAGAACCTTTCTCTTCTCCAGTCATGCGTTCCTGGAGAGGGAGAGATAGATCGTGAGAGAAGGAAGTCCTTACAAACTTGTCTCTGAGCGAGATTCTTTCGCACGATTCCCCCCTGAAAGATTGTGAAAGTGCTCTTTCGTATCATGGATACCAACCCCCCCCCCCACTCACAGACAGACAGACAGATAGACAGACAGACACACACACACACACACACGGAATGTTTTTGTGATACCATTGGGCTATTTGGATTTTTTTTAAAGAATTATTTAGGTGACGAACAGGATATTGCGTGAGCGGAAAACCCCCCCCCCCCCCCCCCCCCCCCCCCCACTCACAGACAGACAGACAGACAGATAGACAGACACACACACACACACACACACACTCCTCTCTCTCTCCGGGAAGAGTGTGTGCAACAACCTAACAAGAAATGTCGAAAACATATGGAAGCACCTGGTCCCCTCTCTAGGGAAGAGGATCGTGCGGAGAATAGAACGCTACCTCTGGGTCGCCCTCGAATGCTCCAGTATCTCTACCATAGACACAATCCTACCGCTCGAGTCTCCGTCAACGTCAACTCCTCCACAATTGTGAAATCTGAAGGCTTTATAAACTATGTGCACTAGATAAAATTCGAAAACTGGGAAGAGGGACATGTCCTACTAAGGTCAGTCATGAATGAAACATATGAAATGTTTGTCTCATGCAACTTGGTGAACAAGTGGGGGCATGCGAAGAATTCTCATTTGAAGGGGTCCTTATTGCAGCTTCGGTATAAAAAATTATAAATAGAGACGAGCACACGCCCTGTATTGTAAGCTGAACAACGAGGTGAACAGAGGATCTGACCAATTCCGCTCACGCAATATCCTGTTCGTCACCTAAATAATTCTTTAAAAAAAATCCAAATAGCCCAATGGTATCACAAAAACATTCCGCGTGTTAATGATATTGTAACGGGGGCTAAGAATCTGACGGAAAAATATAGCGGGAGACAGTCACCAGACTGGAAACTAAAAGGAATCTAACATGTACGCGCCCCCAAAATGATACGGAACGATCATTCCATTCCTGCCTTTTTTTTCTATCATCATCGCACACTCACATTCTCAGTGACTAGATGACGTTCCACTTCTATGCATTCCTCGTTGTGATGAGCCCTCGCTCTAACACACAACCGAAAAGGAGGACTGGTTTTGGAGGTAATCTTTGACAAGGCCCTCGGTGGTGTTCTGGGCGACGAGGACAGACTTCGACTTCTACGTCCATCCATGAGGACGAACCTGCAGGAACTTCGAGCGCAGGCAGATCGGGAATTGGGTTTAGAAATCCAACGGGATCTCACACGGTCGTATCCGAAGCGATCATGACCACAAAAAGCACACACATACGACGAGGTAGAAGAGGATGTTGAACATGGGTTATACACACACGCCCGAAAGTGAGTCAGATCATGTCATGGTTTACAGTCAGTGAAACCGGAACTGATCACATTGATGGCCGATCAAGAGCCAGAAGGGAAGCAATGGGGCGAGTTTCCTGAGAAAAACTCCGAAATTATGGAGGAGGAGCCAAGGGATACGGAAGAGCATCATGGGATTCGAACGAACGCGTGAGCGAGGGAGCGAGAAGGAGTGCGTGCGTGTAAAAGCCAACACAAACCACTGAGTCCCTGCTCAGATGGTCAGTCAGTCCGTCCCTCCAACGTCGGGCTTTGCTCGTGACCCTATTGCATAAGGCCAACGGAGGCAGAGACAAGGCATAGAGAGCGAGTTTCGCTTCTCGTGGACCGGTCCTCCAGTCAGATGATTTTCCCCCTTTCCCATTCTTCCCCTCTCCTGTCATGTGTGTCCATCGTACAGTACATGGTCCGGCACGGTGCAGTTAGGGCATCAACCGGTAGAGATCATAAGAGATACCCCCAAGGGCATAGAGGGATGAGATGCCGCATCGTGAGCCATACTCCTCGGGAATGTACGACACGATTGATTATGACTCTCTTTCATAGATAACATTGTTAAACTCTATAGGACTTGACAATAATTTGTAATTGCCCTTTTCTATTGAGGAATTATTCCTCAACGAGCTGATAAGGGGCATATAAACATAATAAGGGTTACGAGCTGAGAACGGGCCAACGGAATTAACTCCATCACCATTACCACGGTCAATGATCCTTGAAAGATTTCCTGGATAGTGGAATGTGGCTTTCTCTCTTACGGGTTCTTCTCGTAATCGCGAGAGAGGGTCATTCCGTGATTCGAGAAGAGAGGAGGGCAAAATGAAGCGGGCTCAAACGTCGGCAGCCTCCTTGGGGAGGGAGAATGAAGGGCATCACCCAAGGGTACGTCAGGGGATAAAAGATGACACAATACTGCTACCCAGAAGAGGCGACACAGGTGGACACGTAAAGGGCAGGGGAATTTCAATTGAATGAAATGGAAGATTTCGAAAACAGTAGAGAGCCCCATGTCTCTCTCGAGATTTTCGTTGCTTACCATCTATGGAATTCGCATGAAGGTCTTCCCTAAATCTAGATACGATTCAGAACTGCCAGCATTTAATCAAGATAAAAGAATAAGGTAGTATCCAGATTCCATCCCATGTCGGCTGCCTCAAAGGCAAGAGTTAAACCTGATTTATTTCTAATCTTTTCCCCCATCACCTCTCATTACCAAGCCCTTTGTACCAACAACTGGTCACTAATTCCGGGACAAGAGTTCCACCATAAAATCTCTCCTCCTAACGTCTGCTATATCGAACAAGATCTCTCCATAGAGCAGAAATGCTCCGGAATTTATTTAAGGCCATCCGATAGGACGGGAAGAAAAGCAATAGAATTATACGGTATCCTCAATGAATGGAGTCCAAGCCGCGATCGTCGATCGACAAGCCAGATGCTTATAAGCACCTCCAGGCAATGGCCGTGGACAATGTAGTCAGTCAGCCCTCGAGCTCAACTTGCCTTCATTACATCATTCGGTCCCCTCAGATTATTGAGCAATACCTAGTCAAATCGCTGCCACTAATCGAACCAAAGGTTCTATATCTAAATGCAACTTCTGTAATTGTATGGTTCCATCATAACAGCAGGCGGATAGTGGAATGAATTTCCTGCAATGTAAACAGCGAAATTGTATCTCCAAGCCAATTATATAATAAAGGGTTTAAATTCATGGATAAAACCATCGGAGAGGATGCGAGGGTATCAGGACTGGTAGCTGTGAAGTTTAGTAGGGTAGGAGGTCCAGGTTATTCTTAATATTCATTTAACGAAGCGCACGCGACGCAACAGGTCTGTTAGGCCCTCCAGCTATAAGCAATGCATCACATCTTATGATGCAATAGCAAGCCGTGAGGCTCATAAAGTGGGAAAGGAGAGGGAAAAAGGAAGATGTCTTGATTATACAAGACCATGAAGTCAGCAGATTCCAGATGTCGAGTTGTAGGAACAGGTGCTGCTAGCATCCAGTCTTACGCCGTGGCTTGTGAACATCTGCGTCACGTGAAGCCCTCTCTACCTAACACTCCTTGGTCTGTCGCGCCATCTAGCGAATGCTACCGCACCTGAATCACTCTGCTCTTCACATATAGACGGCGCTTTAAACAGAACCAGGGCCTGCTCTAAAACGTTGACGAAAATAAAAGTAAAACCGTTGTAGCCACGCATGAAGTCCGCCTCTGAGTATTTCACGGGAGACGGCAGCGATGCCATTTGTGACAGACACCATTAAGGGAACAGTTACCTTTCTGGTGGTCGAGAATACGTCCAGATGACGGACTGGCTCACCGGAAGGCAGAGAAATGTCTCTAATGGACAGAAGCTTGATTTAAAATATCGCAGAACATGAAATAATGAAGTTCAGCGAGGATTCACACTCTTTTTGCTAACCTCCGATTAGAACCATTACACTAAGTAACGACAAAAATCAAAATGTACAAATGATTCTTAGGCCAATAATTTTCCCGTGAACTTGGCACGATGAATATTGGAATGTGGCACATCCCTTGAAAGGTAAAAGTGACAAGGAGGAAGTGCCTCAATCAGTGAGATATGCCTATATAGTAATATGCAAGGCCCACATTACTCTCAACCTGAGACACAAAGTATCTCAAAATATTTTTAACATACTAAAGAAATGTTAACTCCAAAGAAATCCTCTCATCAGCACAAAAGATTGGGTCCGACCACGAAGAGGTAAAGAAAAAAGAAAAGACAGATTTTACCGACTAGCTAATCCTACGAGTACATGCACCAAATGAGAAATGAAAATAAAAATGGACGCTTTAACCTTGTATAAGGCAGTGGAAAATATACAGTCACAAATTTCATATTTTTTTTTTACAAGGCATTATACAATTTACATATCTGTTCCTGGAATCGGGTAGCTGCTAATATCTGTCGGGAGCAGCTATAACTTCAGCAGCATCCCGGATTACAATGAATCTCAGCCGTAAAAACTAAGATGCAAGTAAACCCTATTATCTATCAAATAGTATAGAATAAATATTGTCATTAGGCCTATGAAGTTCAATGCCCTCTTTAATTCTGATTATACATAAAAATAATAGATTAGGGCATTTTTTAAGTGGATTTCAGCAACGATAATGCTTCGAAGAAGGAAATAATCTTACAAATGCAAATCGAATCATGAAATTGCCTTGTTGATCTTTTTCCCCCCAGTTTTTCCCCAACGAAGGAAACGAAGCATCAAACCCCCACAAGTATGTAAGAATGACGTTACTGTGTCGGCGTATTTTCCGACCAATTTATCAGAGGTGAATGAGAAAGGAGTTTCTGATGCATTGGGTATAATTTTCCCATTCACAAAAGCGATTAGTTGATACTGAAGAACCATTAAACACCTCTCATGATTCCTTTTGTACTTCAAAGAATCTGAGCAAGCTTGCATGAATATAGGGTACCAGTCACTTTAAGTCAAGTTAATGGCTCTCAAATCTAACTCATTCGCGATTCACTGTGCAATGTTCAGCGAATTTTGTGCGATGGCTCTTCTGGGGTTGCAGCGTGTGAAAATTAGTTTAGTATATATTTTAATGGAATTCCACTCTTTGAGGTCATCATGGCATTGCACCGCGGCTCGCAGTAACATTGACACCACGCGGAACACCCAGTTCCACGAGATCGGTGCCTCGCGAGTCCTTCCGTGAGCAATTTCCGAGTTGGCTATTGAAAAATCCAATTTAAAAAAATTGGAAAGTGCAATCATGATCGTTTCGTAAGTTCGTTTCGGAGATACCTTTGGTTCATGTGATAGATACTACTAATTGAATAAGAGAGATGACAGACGGGAGAATAGCAGTGTCGCATACGGGACTCATGCATATGTTAATGTATATAACAATGACATACATAACTCTGAAGTGCAAGTAGGCGACAGCAGCATTCGCTCCTCTGCAACTAGCGAATCCAGCCGAAAGCAACGAAGCCGAAAAGGGTAGGATGTATTCACCCTTTTCACACCAACCGAAATCATACTTGACAAGATGATCTCATCCGATAGATGATTCTTTCTACCGATAGATGGGATTTTTCGGATCAATAATGAACCAATAGTAGTCTACCAAAAGCATGAATATTCTCCTTATTAGTGGCTCTCACATTTTTCTCTAATGAAATCACTTCGTCGAGGTTGGTTTCCTTTATGGTCGGTTTCGTCGCTTGAGTGCATGCATAATATACCATGCACTCCTTACAGTGAATGAATAGGGGCACTTTTTGGAGTGCAATCTGCGTCGAAGAGAAATCTCTCGGGGTTTTGTTTTTCTCAAGTTGTATATGTACTAGGGAGAACAAAGTAGCAACAATCTTATAGTAGCAATCCCCCATCCTCAGGACTGCTACTAGCGCAAAATAAAACAAAAATGGATAATGGGTCTTTACGTGCGCAGTCAAATTTTTCATGTATCTAAGCATATTTTATACCAATTTAAAATTTCAAAAGATTACAGTCGGGAAGGGCATGACGACGAATGACAGTCATACAATTTTTCTCTAGTAAGAGAATTTCCGTATAAAGAGGTAGAAAGAAGCGATTTATAAAGATAATGTGGCGGTTTTACTCCTCTGTATGTGAAGCTGTGAAGAAAAAAGCAGAAATATAACTGCCAAGCAGATCCTGCTGAACTTTCTGTAAAATGAATTCTTTTACTGGAACGCGAAGGGCTCATGAAGCACTCAACGTCGCAACACGCTTCAAGTCTTAAATCTTTCTTCGTCACGGTGAATTGAGCCCCTAGCTCAAGAGACTGAGACTTGCAAACCGAATCGCAAACTATCACACTGAGTACCCCAAGGCGACTATATAATGAAGGCAAGAAGAAAAGAATAACAGGAGAGTGTCATCAACGTCATACAAGTGGCGTCTTGGAACTTGCGAACGACAGAAAATCACGCTAATGAAGGTCAGGTGTACATCATTAGATTTTTATCCTAGCTGGGGCGTCTTTTACGTTCTTCCCAGTTGTCTGCATGTCTATGAATGGAAAGTGTACAAATAAGGACTTCCAACGTAGGGAAGGTGGTTTCTTCTGCATCCACCAAGGGTGGAGTGGACCTAGGCGGGCATTCCGGATTACGCCCTCATCAACCACACATGCTTCCCCTGACGTGCGGGGGGACTAATGATGATTAGCACTTCTGGTGCTTGGTAGAAAAGAAATCACTTCAAGACAACAATAATTACGAATGACTTTCGAGATGTGATGAACAGATTTTGTTCATGGGTAAAGGGTGGCGAAGATGCCAACCCACGGATGACCTCGATTCATTTGCATTTGACGCGCATCTCTCTACATCTCTCTACGGGATGAAAGCCACAGGGAAGCAGGAGAACGGTCACGGCAGATGAACACAGCTTGCAGAAACATCTTTTGCCTGGAACCTCCATATGCAACGCTCTAATCACGGAATTACTCCATCTGGACAATGAAAAGCAACACTCATCGTCACAGAGTCGCTAGTATGTCTTTCGAGATTTCCAGGCAGTGCCATGTGGGTCGATAACATCTGCTGTGACAAGACAGAAGACAGGGGGAAACGAATACCTGTCTTGAACTGATGAAGAATCACAAAATCTGCCATCTGCATTCTACGGTACAAGAGCACGCAGAGCTCTCAACAGCGTGGCATGAAGTGCGATTACGTATGATAATGGGACTTGCCGAGGAATTTCCCGAATATTTTTGACCGTTGAGTTCAGCTGTTAGTGAAGTTGACATGGAACAGTAATAGAATGTAACGGTATGAGACCGGATGGCGGCAGTTTCCGTCTAAAAACCGCGAAGGCGTTCCCACGTTACGCTCCAAAAATGATATCATTTCCCCTGATAGATCGCTTACCCCCGGCCAAAACGGGCTTAGTATTTCTAATCCCAAGCGCTTCTTCTATTATTATTGACTACTATCACTACTACAGCACAAACTAGGTTTCGAGGAAGAAGAGACCACCAACTCTTCACATGATTAAGTGCCATGTTGAGAGAAAAGTATGCCAAATAATGTGGGACAGAAGACAGGTGGTGAATTCAAGCTAAACATCAATCTCAGGGATAAATAATAAAGGTGTCCAGTGGGCGGAAGGGGAGGAGAATTACCCGAGGGATTCTGTCGTATTGAGCACATGTTCGGCAGTCGGAATGGCGACGTCGTGGAGGGCCTAGAAGATCGTCAGATGAACCAGAGCTGGACTTCCTCTGTAGGGACCATGGAGATGTGGATCTTCCCCCGTTACTTCCATTGTGGAAGAGGGAATCGCTCAAATAGAGTTCATCCCAACGCGATGCGCTGCGACTTCTCCGAACTCCCCCTCCTTTACTTGTTTGTCCCGTCCGGGACCGATTCGAAGCTGCATGAATATTGAGACCTCTATTCAGACTTTCAATTATCTCTCACAGCTTGAGCATGAAATTCTTGCGCAGTGCGATTTCAGGCGTGAAAACTTCCATCCGACTGTCGCAGGGGGGGAAGGAACAAGCAGGGAAATCCTTCGCTGTCCTAAGCGGGAAGCTCCACCCAAGCGAGGAAAATGAACGTCCTCAATGCGGCTTGTGTTTGATGAATAATTGCTGTGGTCGAATCACAGTTAGGACTATCCATATACACGTGACACATTCTTTACGGAAACTCACTTCCAGGACGACACATATATGAATCCGTCATACATTACCAGCGAACTGTGTCTCAATTTTCTGAAGCGGCGATTTTAACCATTTCAGCCACTGATGATTCAATGGATTTGTGAGAAGGTAGTTTTCATATTTTAAGTATAATGGAGAGTCACTCGTGAGGTAATTGCGCTGTAGCATGAAAATCACGAAATCGTACGTCGTTACCTATAGCAACCAATCCAAACTATTGTATATCCAAAAGTTCCATCGCAAGTCTTAGACAATATAGGGATGAGATATATCTTTGTAGTTTTGCATGCTCTTATGTAAACATATCCTATTAGAGTGATCAATTAAAAAAAAAACAAGACTGAAATGGTTAATACGCGATTGATGAGCAAAAACGTCAGATAATCATTATGATGTAGGACTAAGCGGTTCAACTATGTCAACACCACTGCAAACAAGTCCTAATTCTCCAGATGGTTTCTCTCTGGTCACGCATAGGGTCGCCAAATCGCAATGCGCGAAGTCTTCGATGAGAACAAGGGAGCCATCAAGTGATGATATGGGTACGAACCTCGTGATCTTAGGGAGATGATTTCATCGAGGACCTCATCACTATATTCTTGGTCAGAAGCACTGGAACCCGAGCGAACACGACACTTGCTACAATCTCTACAGTGATTCACTATGATAACATTCCCACCGGATGGGGCACGTGGGACTCGCTTTCGATGTCCCCGACGCCCCGGACCAACGCCCATGATACCACTAAGAGCAAAACTGGACGCAAACGGACATCGCACGGTGATGACAATGTGACTTTACGCTAAATCAACCGATACAAGCTAGATACTTCTAAGGAGTCGAGAGTGGAGATGAGATGACGCCTTTCTGATGGTCGGCTTCACTGTTTCAATTCGATGAGCCCCTTTGCACACGGTTTGAGGAAATAGAATGTTGCTTTCAAACCCATTTCCCCTTCTTACCCTCAAATTCTCTTAATGATCCTCGATGCAGTACATAAGAGAGACGCAACTGGAACTAATTGCGTTGTGGCCGAGGAAGGACAATCTGCCGTGCACACACGATCGGGAATCGACGCAACTTCCTCGACGGAGATGATGAACAGCACTAAAAAGTCACTAACTTCTTCCAGAGATCTTGCGCTCTCCTCGGCTGGGAACCGACAGACAACATCGCGGTAGGGCGGTTCCAGTCACCCCCCTACTTTCGAACACGAGAAGTCACCGACCCTGCAAATAATGAATGGAACCGTTCCTCCCTTCACGCCTCCGGATTTCGAAAGGAGAAGAGCGAATTTGAAAAGGCAAGACAAGGGAAGATAAGAGAAGACAGGAGAGGAGCGAAGGTGTTGCCGCCTGAGTGGGAGAGTCGCGAAGAATGCACTGATGCATCATCCCAGAGGATATGGTTGAGTATATGCTTGGAAGGACAACGTCATCTGGCGAAGGTGGCCACTGCCTGAATTCACTCCCTCCCCGTATCCAACAGGGAATCGGGACACACATACGGCTGGCTTCCTTCATGGCGCCTTTTGTTCGATGAATTCAGCCATTCATTACACGGTGACGGGATTCCTTTCCGTATTTTCCGCTAAAGACACATAGTCACGGTCGGCCATTTGCGCCTCTAATTCAGACATATCTCCAGGATGTCCTCTTCACCGGCTGACGTGTCCGAAATACTATGGCATCTGCTGCATATTATAACTTTTTTATTCTTGACGACAAAGTGCATTGCATTCGATGCCGAAGAACGTTTAGCTACATATCACAAAAGGCGACTCGAAATTAACACATATTCGCTGGCTATTAGATATAACGTCTCAAAGTAAAAATATAAAAAATAATAATAAAAACTGCCCCCGATACCCTCGGAACTACGTCCTACATGACTTCCACCCAGGAGGAATCGGAGCAGTGAAAGCGCGATTGGAGGCCGAATTTTCTGACCCGATTATCCAACGGGGCGTTTTGGGGGGAATTCATTCTTCTCTCTTGTGTTCGGGAAGACACGAGCTAATGAAAAGTCGGTGTCAGATGGGACGAAGGCAGCAGTTGCCGGCATGCAAAGAGTGAAGGTACATAAGGCATTTATCTATGAGGAAAAGGGGAGCGACCAACGGGACCACGATGGCTATTAGTCTCTCTTAATTATCATTGAAGAAAAGCTCGAGACAGCTCGCCCACTTTCCTGACGATGGCACACATAATCGGACTCTCCGCAGAGACAAGGATTCACATCCAATATGGGACGGTACGTTCCACCCGATGGCACCTGTCCTACCAGCGTGGATATGCAACTTGAATAACTCTGGAGAGGGAGAAGGCGAGAACCGGACAACGCATCGACTGAATTCAGGCTGCGTGTAAACGCCATCATCAGACGAGGCACGCTTCCGTGAAGCCCGAATCAAAGCTGCACATCACGCCCCCAGCGGATTCGCATCAAAGGGTTCACTAGCTTGTATGAAGAAAAGTAGGAGACAGAAGAAAGAGGCACGCACAAGAGAACAGCAGGTAGAAGACTGAGCCTGCAGGTAACGTTAGTCTCACGTGGGAAGGGAGATCATCTCCGTTGTCTTCTCAGCCGGAGATAACGGCGATGATTATGAGACCCAATGAAGCAGAAACTGGATTCAATTATCACTACATTCCGAACTTCATTGAACTTCACTTTTCGCGAAGGGGAAATGTACACTTCTCACGTAAGGGAAGGCCAAAAAGGTCAGGGTGATCCCGAGTGGAAACCATGATGACTAGGGGGAGAGGCGAATTTACCTGCTCTAAAAACTTAAACATAAAACCAAGCTCTAAAAATAATTGATTAATATGCAATGCACATGACTTTTGAGACTGACGTTCGGGTTGTACTTTATGACTGCACGGTCACGATGTCTGCCATGCTCTGTGACGTTGAAATGAGACCCTTGCGGGCCTGCTGAACATGTTCCGACTCACTGGCTAGCTGCAGAGTAAAACTATGCTTCGATCTTTTTGTCCCATGGGACCAAATTTGATCGAACAATTTTTGCAGGGCACTAAGAACCATTTATGACCTACGCAACGATGCGCAAATGGAATTCTCTCGCGAAAGTTGAGTGAAGAGCCAATATATTTTTTAAAATGCATAAAATGGCGAAATGATCTATAATGGTGACGTATTCCTCATATATGCTCTAAAAATAAATTTAAATGCTCTAACGATACATTAAACCAGGTGTTTATCATATCAACAACGACACATTGAAGAGTCTGTACAGAAGCAGATGTTTTCTAGGAAAGCTAGAGTGCTAAAAATTATATATTGCATGGACGAGCTGGACATGTTACTCCCTTTCCAGTCCAGATATAATGCTACATAATACTTAGCAGACAACACAATATTTCCCTATATAGTCATTGAGGGCCGATTCTATTAGTCTTGAATTGGTTTGACAATATATTTATAGCTTCCGCATGATAGCATACAAACGATTTTTGGAGATCCACCCGAGTTACATACGAATGACAAAGCTGGCTGTTATTGGAGAGCAAATAGAGAAGATGCATTGGGCTAGTTGCCAAAGACGGACTGATACGCAGCGCTTGCCCGGTCCTCCCGTGTAACGATCAGCTTTCTCCCCACAAACAGATGGCTTAAAGTCTTCATACTGGCGAACTTTCATCGCTTCCAATCTAGGACTTTCATCGCTTTCCATCAAGGATCAGGCAGTTGGACTCCCAGTTATCCCATCAACTGTCTCCTTTGAATGCCTTCGACAGCTTTACATATCGAAATCACTCTGGGTGAGTTCGAAGTCAGAGTTGGGGGTAATGTTTACGCCTCGCGTTTGCGGCAGTGCTGCCTTTAAATACAAGCTTCTGAGTTAAAGCAAAGGGTGCACACCTATTGCAGCCCAAACCATCTTCACCCCTCCTCTCAAGAATGACGAGCTAATAAAGTTCCAAAAGCTATTTGCATTAATTTCCCGATACATACATAATTTCATGAGATGTTGTGATTATGGAGAATAGAAGAGGTGAATCCTGATACTGGCTGTCTGTAAGTCCTTGTTTCTACGTCTGAAGAAGAAACTAGAACTTCAGTAGCAGGTCTAGGTCTACCAGGGACCATACTACATGTTTCATACGAGTCAAAGATCCATTCCGCATACGCCAAATGAGGAGAGAGAGAGAGAGAGCAATTGCACGGTCCTCATGCTGGCCCACAGTTCGGTGACTGGTGCTCTTAAGCCTGTGCTATTTCAGAGGGTTAGTGACACCAATAATGTAAAAGTATCAGAAGTGCGCATGCGCATCTCGTCAATATCCGGCTCAGATTAACTCCAGCCAAGGAGTCAGTGTTTCGTCGTGGTAAGTGTGAAGCCCCACGACTCAAAGTTCACACGTGCTATCCTTTGCGTTGATGTTACTCGGTAGCACAAACTCTTCTTGTAGTTTCATTCACGACGTCTGCTCCCTGTTCCCAGAGGTGGCTGAAATTTTGAGCAGATTTATCTGATAAAACACAAAACTTTCTACCTCAGGTTATTTTTCCTTGTGAGAGGAGAGGAACATAATGTAGTGAATGAAATTCTGAGCAAAATAAAATTATCAGGAGGTGCAGTGGCAGTTTTCAGTGCCACACTCTTCCTATTGCACAACTGCGAGCTTGGGAACGATAATTAAGAGACCAAACTCAATGGTTTGGTCTCTCCGTATATTTACATATCCTGCTAGAACGTATTCAAAACCTATTTTTTACTTTGACGTGCAGCACCAGCTGATTTTGCATCCCTTAATACGCTTTCTCCTCTGAAGCGTCTAAAACTTTTATCGTCGGAGTAACGCGTTCTTTTCTCTTTTTCCATGTCAAAACCCCATGACCTCGAGCAGGAACAACAGACAACTCGCACAACGGATGGTTTTTACATTATAATGGCATGCAATAAGTGCATGTTCGGCACACACAGGCGGCATTAAATGGCCGACCTGAATGAATCAGACTCCGAGGCCGCGTTCCGAAGACACCCCACCGATGCCAGTCACGAACCCATATCCGGAGTGTTATGATTATGCTAATGGTCACCGAACACCAAGTGCTCCTCCATCCCTCATTAAAGTGATGATGGAATGCATGTCTGTCAGGGGAGCAGAGACGGACAACCCCCGTCTTTCCTGGCGTCTCGACGAAGGGACATGCTTTTCGTGAGTCTGAAGTCAATCCTTTCCGTCGTACGCCTTCACTCACAGACCCAGTGTCGTCTCTCAAGTCCACCGTGGGCGTGCTCGGGGAATGAAGTTGACCCGAATCAATATGGAAATGACTCGCGCGCCCCCCGCCAGGACTGAAGGAAGAAAAGTTAATCCAACAGTGTGGCCGGCTTCGTTCTCAGCGGTCGCAGTTGGTGATTCACCCCCTTGCTTGAGAAAGGAATGTCGGATCACGACGGATGCATTGAACTCGAGGGCCACAGGCACATTTTTTCTTTCTTTCTCTTTCTCTCCTCCTAAGGATATGGCTGTGTAGGAAGTTAAAGATGCGACGTAAGAAAAGAACCAAAAAACTAGTGGAGGTTTCCACACGAATTTCCACTTCAACATCCGCAACAGGACAGGAGACATGAGTGGCATGACGAATGAGGTCCTTAAAAACGGCCTTGAATCATGGATCGATTTGCATTCTAAGGAATCTCGTGTTCTATGCCGGTGTGGGGACGATTAGCTGCATCCACGACCTTACGGGGGAACTCGTCAAAATCGCGGAGGCACTGGAACCGTGAGAGCAGGATTTTTTTTTCCAGAGACAAGCATCTTTCTCGACTCATTAGGTCGACCTTTTAAGTCCCTTTCGTCTTGTTTTCTGTCAGATGTTTCCTAATGAGCCGGAATGGGGAAAAACATACAAATTCAGGTTTTGACGCCAAAGAAATGCTTGTATCACAATGCATCCGCTGCTTCATTACCTTTCCATTTCAAATGTCCTTTCCATGGACTCGAACAACATAGAAACTGTTAAGTTGTATTTCGTGACTTATTATTAGTTCTTTCAACCATTTCAGAAAGGCAAACTACATACGGATCTTGGGATTATTACACAGAGCCCTGCCATAATAACTTGGCCACCAGTTATTACAATATGTTAGTGTGGCGCGGGAAAAGTCAAATAAAGACAAGCAATCTTTATTTTTGTACTTGGTAGAGCCACATTTTGCAGCACGAAGAGCATTTATCATATTTGGTATCGAATCAATGAGATTTTGAATCACGGTCTGAACGAGGTTCCCCCATATTCGTGAGAGAGTTTCCTTTAATTCCATGATATTGGTGGAAATTGAACGGGTTACTCTCAGCTGAGGTTCCAGTTGCTCCCACATGTGCTCGACCGGATCCATATCAGGGCTTTAGACTACTCAAAAAAAAAATTCGCCTTAGTCGCCTTAATAATAATAAAAAATTGGTTAGATACATTCATTTATGGGGGTAGCTAAATTATTATGGCAGGGTTCTGAAAATGACCAATGTAATGCCTGAAATTTAAAAATTTTGCAAACCTATCCTAATGGTTCGTTTGATGATACGGTACGTTTGAAGCAAGGCATATACGGGTTCAGTACTGACGCAAGCGGTACACAATTGGTGTAGTTAATATAACTGGTGTGCTTATAGACAGATGTTTCCTAATGAGCCGGAATGGGGAAAAACATACAAATTCAGGTTTTGACGCCAAAGAAATGCTTGTATCACAATGCATCCGCTGCTTCATTACCTTTCCATTTCAAATGTCCTTTCCATGGGCTCGAACAACATAGAAACTGTTAGGTTGTATTTCGTGACTTATTATTAGTTCTTTCAACCATTTCAGAAAGGTAAACCACATACGGATCTTGGGATTATTACACAGAGCCCTGCCATAATAACTTGGCCACCAGTTGTTATTACAATATGTTAGTGTGGCGCGGGAAAAGTCAAATAAAGACAAGCAATCTTTATTTTTGTACTTGGTAGAGCCATATTTTGCAGCACGGAGAGCAATTATCATATTTGGTATCGAATCAATGAGATTTTGAATCACGGTCTGAACGAGGTTCCCCCATATTCGTGCGACAGTTTCCTTTAATTCCATGATATTGGTGGAAATTGAACGGGTTACTCTCAGCTGAGGTTCCAGTTGCTCCCACAGGTGGTCGACCGGATCCATATCAGGGCTTTAGACTACCCAAAAAAAATTCGCCTTAGTCGCCTTAATAATAAAAAAAATTGGTTAGATACATTCATTTATGGGGGTAGCTAAATTATTATGGCAGGGTTCTGAAAATGACCAATGTAATGCCTGAAATTTAACTTAAAACGTTTGGATAGGATTACCAAGCAAACTACTATGCCATGCAAACTTCGTTCCGTATATGCCCAAGTCATGACTGCGTTCGCCATGTGTTAACCACATCAATTATATTGACCACACGAATATCTGTGCATGCCGTTTTCAAACACTTAAACCTGCATCAAAATATGGTGATGAGGTTTATTGAACCTCATATCATTAAATCCGGACATTTCTGCCCTATTTAAAACCACATGTCGACTGTTTCAGCGTGGCGTGTCAGCGGTTTTAACGACCTCTCATGAGATTGAGGGAAATATCAAACTGAAACGTATGGAAATGATCCTGAAACTTTACATCAAGGCGCTAGTGATACTATCACACTCCCTGAAACACTCTCCATAAAGAGTCGGAATCTTTTTTATATTGCCGTTTGTATTTCCTACGTCCATGCGGCAAATGGACTGATGTGCTGTCGATGGATATGAGAGAGGAACTGCTGAAATCTCGAATAAGAGAAGGTTCAGTACGGTGACCGCCCATGTTGTACAGTACCTACACACCCCTGACTTCGTGGAGGGAAAGTCCCACGCTTTGTCACGCTGATAGGGCGTCTTCCTTCTGTGTTCCATCTCACGGTTCCATTTCCATTTTTCCCTCACTCTTTTTCCGCTTGCGTTCCTACCCCAGAACTTGACCATCTTTCTTCAGTATCTCATAAATCCCAAGGCATTGTCATAGTTATCACAGGAATTGTTTTCTCAAAACTAGCAGACGTCAGTTTTTTGTACAGATGTTGAAATGCACGGACACGGAATACACGAAAGATGAAAGTAGCTGAAATCTACAAAAGACTGGTATCGTCATCAGTACAGGGCGATGACTTGCCATTACCCCTCCATAGTTGCACCCAGTGGAGCTCGTCAACATGACTCGATTACCGTCGGTGAACGAGGTAGAAGTTACCAGATCACCTGTTCACTCCCAGCAGTTTTTCGGAAGAGTAATCAGTGGCGTTGGCTACTTAACTCGTTGTACGGGAGGGAATCAGGAGAAAGCTCCACGAGAGTCACAGTAAAATTAGGAGCGGAATGTGGCGGGGCGTGCAGACAAAAGCCAACACAAGGTAACTTATTGAATAAAAAAGAAAGCATTAAAAAAAGCCTTACAGCCTACTCGGAATGAATCTGTCTCTTCAGCTTTCTGACAGCCGTCAGTGAAATTCGCTGATTTTACGACTGATGTGTAATCCGTTTGAGAGCTTTGGTTGGAAGTTAGTTGCGAAGCAGTGGCTGAGAACTCCTCAATCGACATTCACAGGCCTTGTGATTGAGGAATGGAGCAAAGGAAACGCGGCAAGATACCTTTGAATCGTGTGGGCCTACCTCTTCTTCCTCGAGGATGGTCCCGTCGTCTAGGACGGCTCCGCCGCTCAAAGGATTTCTCTTATCCATGTCCAATGAATCCCGGCGGCCTTCGAGGGAATCGATGGAAAACTTGCGGGATCCCGTGGAGGCGACGGAATCCCGTGAGCCCGACCGGCTTAGTGCCGCTTATTAGGTAGGGCAGCAGAATACCCTATTAGGGTCAGGGTACCTCAGAGCCGCATACCCACTATTGTCTAGGTTCCTTAGAGAGACTACTACTGGCCTCAGGGGTCGATGACCTCCCAAAGGACTCAGGGAACTCCGCTGACTACTCGTCGAGTCCCGACGTCCATGGATGTCACATTCAGACCGGTCTAATTTATGACTGATACTGGGTCCATGACCGTGGACTTTTCGCATGTGCTCTTCTTGCTTCTCTAGCCGGATATCCCGGAACATTTCTTCCAGTTTCCGAAGAACCTGCTTCTCTTCCATTGTCTCAGAAGTGAGAGAAAATTCACCACGACACAAATTTCAACACAAGATGCAACCTCAATAACACCGAACCAGCATCTGGAGAGAAGATGAGAGAACAGGGAGAAGACCAGCTTACTCATAAGGGAGGGGGCATAAATCCCCGTTCAGATAAGCGCCACCTAGGAAACGGCGAACAATAGTTGAGAGTGAAGGCGAGCATGTAAGCGGAACACGGTGTCATTGATCACAAGAAGAGTTTCAAGAGAATGCGTGCCACATGAGCCACGCCTGGTGTGTGTCTGAGAGAAAACGTGGATCCCCCTAGGCTCCAAGCATCCAGGTAGGAGAGAACGTGCCCACGCTAGACCAGCGCTCACTTGTGATGCAAGGCGTGAGATGAGGGAGGAGGGAAGATGGATCTAACCCTGGGCTACGTCACTACGCACACACACACATATCCACACACACGCACCACTTGCCTAGAGAACCAACCACAACCTTCTCCCCCTGACAGAGTCCAGCTGCGATGACAAATCTGTGGTCATCCGCAGTCCTCCTACCGGAAACCGATGCAAAGGGAATACCTGGTCGTCCAAGATTTAATTATTCTTGAAAGGAAGGCAGCCAGATCAGATTCACTTTCCAGGAACCAACACACCTGTTGCGCTCAAAACAAGCGCAAGATGCAGAAGATCTTCACTCTAAGATATGAAACGGCAAGTCATGTCCCTCTGACATTTTTCAGTGTCACCTTGGGAACAAAGAATACTCTAGAGAAACATCTTGATAACGAACACCGCAATCAGTGAGATTACACCCCACGCCTGTTACATGCCACGGAAGGAGAAGTTCAAATCTGATCAACCAGAACTCACGCCCAAGACCTGACCCTAAGAGAAGTCGTGCGCGCAGGACTCAATTTCAACGGTTGTCATCGTCGGTTATGGAGAACATTGTTTAAATAACTGTCATGAAATGTTAACATTTTTTTTTAGAATCGCAGGCGCGGTGATAGCCAAGGTAAATTGGGGCCCTTCGTGCCCTTGGGGTGCTCACGCAACATGATGACATAAGCAGGTGGTCAGTGGATAATAGCAACGCACAAGCGTTTTCACATGCACCCTCGCCCTCTCTCAAGGAGGAGGAGGATGGGACTACGCAAAACATGGAAAAGCTTTCACCCAAGTCTCTCGCGCGCAATCTGCAACTCTTGACCCCGTTCTTTCCCATTCTACGCAGCTGGTCCTATGACAATGAAGAAAACTCAAACCGTTACACATGAAATGGAGTGAGAATCGTGTTAGATCACGTCCCAAAGCAAGGGAACAAGAGTACGGGAGTAAAAGTCATCAGCACAGACATAAATCATCTGCAGATAGATTCACTCAGTGCTACTGTAGATGCCGTTGATATGCATGAGGTATTCAAAACCTGACTGCGTCATTCCTGAGAAATGTTTCTTAGACAACAGTTCTTCCTCATGCACTGCGCACCGTATGTATACAATCTCAAAGAAGATTCACAGGCGGAGTGTTTCCTGCCTTACTTCTTATCAAACTACACCAATTTTACACTTTCCAGAGACAGCCGTTTCTAAATTTCATGTCGATGACCGTCCTTGCGATGGAGCATAATATCAAGGAGAGTGTTTTTTTATTTATCTAGTGAAGGCAAAATCTGACATGTTCTAAGAGTAATTCTTTTTAAGGTTAATCTCCAGCAATCAGCAATCTCACTTACTGCTGACTGTTTCCAAGGTGCGTGGAGGAGAGAGAGAGAGAGAGAGAGAGAGGGAGGGGAGGGAGGAAAGGGAGGAAAGGGAGGGAGGGGGAAAGAGAGAGAATAAAAAATGTCGTAAAATATATGGCGGGAAACTTATTGATTCCTTTCCTATCTAATAATGATGACCAGCACTAGGAACTCAGTCCTTAGATCCGCCGCCAAAAATACATCAAGGCGAGACAAGTCCATCAGTACCTCTCTCGTTCCGAAATCGGTTTGTAGCATTTGCACTATGGCAGCCTGATGACTTTTCAATTAAGTACATTTCAGTCCTTTAAGTACTTGTTCAATCATAGGTCGTCTCAATGGGAACCTCTCGCATAGAGATTAAACTAAATATGCATCCCGGGAAAATAGCACAACTGGGTCATTTGTTAAAATCTGTTTAGTACTTCATTCGAAATGCTTTTCAGTTCGGTACAGACAGTGCGAGGAGCCTTACCTAAGTCCGACAGGGGAAACTCGCTTGCTGTCAAACAAGGCCATCAGAACCACATTTTGTCAGAATCCATCCATTTCATTTTGGTCCTTGGATAGTCATGTCTCAGATAAGAACTTTCCGTCTGTTTCAGGATCAGATCGGTACTCGAGACCCTTAACAAATGACATGGCAATCGCCTCGAAACAAGTCCATCAATAACTCAATTGTCGGAGTCTATATACAGTGAAACCTGCGGATCCGGTCACCTTGACATTACGGCCACTTATTGATTGTGGCCAAGAGTACTCGGTCCCGATCGTTAGCTCCATAGGCTCGATGCTAAAATAACCTGTTTTATCCTACCGCCTGTCTGACACGGTCAGCGACCAAAGATTTACAGCTCCCAGAACAGAGCACTTTCAAATCCAGCTAATATACAAGAAGAAAATCGAAAGAACGCAGCTACTTCCTTTCCGCGCCTTGCAGTCGGAATTCGGAGAGTCGGCTTTTTTTTCTATCTCCCCCTCCATGCCCTTTCGCCAACTTCTCTCCCTTTTCCTCGATCGACGTGATGCTTGGTCGACGAGGCAACATGCTTAAACTTTAAATGGTGAAAGAACAATCGTGATCTGCTGCTTTCAATGTCTACTCAGATTGGGATAATAAAAAAAATCCCCTCCGTATAGCAACGGGCACCTGTTTCTATTGGCAAAACTTAAAAAGTCCCCCTTCTGGCAGCATTACATATGGTTCACTGTAGCTGTTTATGCTCTAGGTCGGTCTACACGCTCTGGATAGTAAGTAGTGTTCGTCATTTTCAGCATTAGATCAGTACCTGAGATCCGAAAAAACACTGTCGCTATGAGGTATGTCCTACGGTGTGTTCCATTTGAGAGATCGACAGTATCAAATACATACAAGTATCAAATCATGACATTTCATGACGTTTACGCATTTAGTACCAGTACATACGTTTAATAGAGCAAGAAATTTTCGCAGTTTAAACTGTCTCGGCAAAAGTATACGGTAAAGTTGAAGTTGAAGATATGAAATAACATTTCACATAATTAAGTAAGGTACAGTATGCAGCATAAATTGAACCAGTACGCGTCCGCTAGCATCTGGGTCCTGTAAAATGGCGAGAAAACCTGGGGTATCGTGCTACTTCAGACATAGCTTCCTCCTCATCAACCTCAAAGGATGCAGGACTACTTTCGTGAAAAAGGAAATCATCAAAAAGTCCCACTTTCTGTGCTCATACACAGAAGTTTCAGGATAGTGACCTATGGCGGAAAGGTGAGCAAAAATGCGGTTGACAAATGCATGAAATGTGGGAAGTCAACAACTGAATTCTTGACAGCAACTCTGAATCAAACTGACAGGGGTTCAAATACACGAGCTCTCGAAAACAACTGACTGCGACGTCAAGCAATTGAATGATGTCCCTGGAAGCAACTTCAAACTTGAGTTGTCGGGAATTCAGATATGGAAGACATCAATGGCAACGTCCTGTCCAATGGAAATGACTGGCTTCACTTCGAAACTTCACTTCATAAAGGTCGCGCAACGGTGAAGTCCACGTATCTTCGAATATATTTGAAGTACAAAGGGATGTACAACCGAAACGTGTATGAAATACACTGGAAGGAGATCCAAGGATAATTGAGTCCATCAGATAAGTGCACTAGAATATCATAATAAATGGGAGCAATAGTGTTTAACGACATACGTCCCTCATTTATTCCCTTTTTTTATATTTCCTCTTTTTTCCTTCCCTCTACCTCCTCCCTCAGTTGCAGGGTCGTAAAACGAAGCCTCCTTCAATCAACTCAGTTGACAGGGTAAAGTCAACATTTATGGAGGGTCTTCAGAAGGCACAAAAAGCTGCCGCCCAAGGGTTTAAGACTCCCAATTATACCTCCTGTTGAAAAAGATATGAACACGTATTTTGTGTTAAGTACTCTAAATGTACTTCCATTCGTCATTTAGCATTTAATAACCTTAGACAGTATTTTGCCAATCTCTGCCCATTGACTAAATCCAGCCAGCAGGAAGGAATACTAAAAGCGAAGTAATTACTACTTTCATCACTTTTCGAAATCAGTTCAGTAGTTTTTGTCCTTGTCCGTAACTTTAGTCTGTATATTCAGTCGCCAGAGGAGCAAGAACAAGACCCTCAACCAGGTATTTCCAGTACTCCGGAAGTATAATGCCGGAACAGCAAAATTGGTGCGCTAGGAACCTTTTAATATGAGGGTGGGAAATTAACTAGCAAAGAAAATTCTGGACTGCGAAATTCAGTATAAGGCAGTATAGAGGCTCCTAGTGAGTGAAAATTCCACCGAACTATTTTCACAAGTCTATCTATGCTCTAAATCTCCATCAACTGCCTATGCTCATGTGAATCTGAGTCATAGCTAAAGGGCTTAGTCACCCTTTCGGAGATAGACATCTGTGGGTTCACCATGGCAAACAGGAAGGATGACAGTGACGGCCTTCCCAGAAGCCGAACTGGCAGTCGCCGTCTTGAACCGATCTTGAATAAAGATAGGCATAATGCGCAGAACGTTTTGAAAAACTAATAGGTCTAGTTGAGAAGCGAGAGGCGACCCTCGGCAGGCGGCCGGGCTGAACGCGGTCTATTGGCTCACGTGCGGCTTACGTCATCAGGAGAGAGGAAGCTTCCGGGAAAGTCGCCCAGTCTCCTTAATGAAGATGATTTATTCAGCGACACATAGTTTCTCCCCCGAGAAACGTTCTCCCTTGGCGACGTCTGAGATCTTGTCATTAACCTCGGGCTCAATTCAAGACAGCAATGCATTTCCATTGCAAGAGCGACCATGGTGAGATACAGGATCTAGAACAATTTTCTAGTGTGCGTAGGAACATCCCCAGTCGATAGTGCGGAGAAGGAGAGAGAGGGAGAGGGGCAGATAATAAATTCTGCCTTTTAAAGCCACGATCGCCCACTCTCGCCCACGGAGAAGGGCGTTCACACTTGGATCGCAGCCGAACTGATGTGGGGCTTCCACGCCCACAGAGCTCTACAACTTATCTCCATAACTCAGCTTTCGTTTCGACCAAGAACAGAACAATAAGCACCTGTATGACACAGACGGGAGCTTCACTCCCTTAACGGTGATTCCGAAAGGCTCATCCGAAGCGGATTCCCATGCACAACATAGTTGACGCCTGTCGGCTGGGGAGGGCAATGGGATTGCAGTGGTGGCGTGGGACCGGACATTATCAACCGCCTACACGCGGACAATAATTCAGTGAGGAGGAAGATAGAGCGTAGGGTAGCATCTTCATAAAGAAACATGGCATATCAAGCAAGACGAGCTCAAATGCGTTATGGAAAGCGCGGAATTCAGGCAGGCGAGCCGAGAACACTAGTCTCTCGCGGTTTCTCAGGGTCAACTCCTTCCCGTCCATGCGACGAAAAAGGCTTATCCCTTCTATCAACTGCCCTCATTCGTATTTGGAATTCGAGAAAACAAGTCGTTCAGAAGTAATGCATCAGTAAGACGTGACGTTATCAACTGAGAGAGCAAGGAATTCCTCCTTATCGTATCCGATCAAGAGATGGGGGCCGATCCACCTAACGCACGTCAGGTCTACATCTCAGTCTCTGGACAAAAGGTCTCTGTGTCCCGAAAGTGATTCTTAAGCCAAATTCAATATTACGAGTAAAAGCAGCCCCACCCTTCTGGAACTCGTTGCGACATGAACAGGCGACTTGGAACCATGGAGCTTTCGTAGCCCTGATAAGTCGGCCGAGACCGTCGAGGAGTGGTTCTCCCATGCGTCCTTTGAAGGCCTCTTTCAATTAGTTCAGCATGAATGCAAATAGGTGTGACAAGGGGACATATGGCTCCAGCGCATGCAAATGTGTTACTCGAGGAGCTCAGTATTTGGGGCCATGATGAGGTTTTCCAGCTTCCCTCGTAAGCCTATATCGCCCATCACCCACAAAACCGGAGTTTACCATAAAGGTCAGTTCACGCCAATCTCATAGCACAGCATAAGGGGGTCTATGCAAAGAGTTGATCGCGAGTCAACAAAGGGCCCAGGAACTGGCGCTGGGCTATAGCGCTCTAATTTATGCTGTGCTACGCAGTCGGTGTGAACTTACTTTTAACACGCTATGGAATAGAGATATATAGATTACATCATCTAGACTGATGGTGAAAGGGTCAGAGGGCACTCTTCCATCTATCTATTGGATCGAATCGTCACCATGGTATGAGCAAGCGCCTGACAAATGAAAAATGACTACACTAGAAGAGAATCCTGTCGAAGTTGCATGCGGTGTCCTATTATTCATATTAATATACACGATTACTCATCTCATCCTCATATTCGGAGCGGGAATCCCCGCACAAACCCGCTATAACAGAGAAGCTACAGGGTGCCCACGATTCAGGTACCTAATTTAAATAATAAATAGAAAATATCATGCAATTAGCCAATTTTACACTGGCGCAAATTAATTGACAAAGAATGAAAGTTTAATTCTTACAGTTGACACCACTGTTCAAAATGGCGCACAGTTTTGAGAAGCGTGTCTTTACAGAGATGAAGTTCCATCAAACAGGTAGCATTGTGTAGGTTCGGCGAGAGTGTCGTTCATATTTCGAGGTGAAGAATCATCCCATCATAAAATTAATCGAAAAACTAATCCTGTTTCAGAGATTCTGAAGGTCTTACTTTATTTTTACCAGCCTAAAGACAAGGTTGGAGCCCAAAAAAGTGTACAGCTAACTTTTTGATGCGCCCCTCGCCTCAAAATATGACGTAAGACTTGTTGCACCTGCGCGATACTACCTATTTGATAAAACTTCTTCACAATAAGGACGCGTTCCTCACAAATGTACGCTATCTTTAAATGAACAGTGGTACCAATACAACAAAATTTAAAAAAATAACTCCCAACCTTTGTCAATTAAATGGCGCCGATTTTAGATTGATTGCTTGCATGGTAAATTTTCCATTAATTATTTAATATATATTTAATTCATGGACACCCTGTACCTGCAATGTAAAAACTATTTCATCGTAAAGCCGAGTGTCTGGTTGGTATGTACTGAATTACGTAGATTCTTTCCTGTCCCTCGCATGAGAGAAAACATCCAATCGTGGGGTAACTGGTATTCAAGCATGAAATGGCTTTATATGATGATCCTCAAAGAATTTCCTCATTGTCGTCGTTACGGTTGGCTGCCATGGCGGGTACGAGCATCCGCATATCGAGCGACATCTGCAGCTTCGAAGATCAACTACCAGTTACGCACATAACAGCGAGGGAGACCTCAATCCCAAGGAGGGAGGACTTCCATGTATTTCCTCCCCCCCCTCCCATGCCGTGTCCTTTCGGTGGAGTGGAGTTGTCACACAGTATTTGGAAAACATTCAGTAGCCATGGACAGGGCAAAACCGATATCGAGATCGGTTTTGCATAAATTATAAAATTTAAAAATAAAAAAATTGGTTTAGTGAAAGCCCGATGTAACGCGGGTGTCGGGGGGTATGAATAACACCCGCCTTATAATGGAAAATGCACCCTGGGTGAGGGCATTTCCTGTGTATTAGTCACAGCGTTGCCCATTGTTGCATACAGCATGCGTTATAGCAATAAGCCTAACCAGTGAAGACAGAGCACAGACAGGGTAACGAAAAATGGGAACATCACTTAACAGGTTGGGGAAAACCCCTTGCTCCATGTGACTGCACCCTTCCTTCCGCATACCTGCTCCCACATACCACAGGGGATGCCCTCGCAAGGTCATGTCTTAAAATAGAATGACTCGCTCTATAGCTCTCTCCTCAAAGATGTAAAACCAAGCAATATGAACTTACCATGAAGTTAATGTTATTTATTTTTCGGGGGATATGACTTGACCCGCGGTATATCCGAATCCGCGGTATGAGCCGCCTTATACCGGGCTTTCACTGTATCTTGATCCATCCTTGAGCTAATAGGGTTGTACAAATATCTTCAATGTCTCTTATCTGCAAAAGCATGCCGGCGTATGGCTTGTTCTACCCAATAGAACCCATCTTCTTCGAATGTGTCAGTTCACTTTCAACAGACATTTAAAACACCCTAACCAAAGTAATTAAGATTAGCTCCCTTTTCCCCAAGGTGATCTAAGAAATATGATTGAAAATAACAGAACTCCAGGATGTAATTGCATGAAGGCAGCTTGCAGCTTGATTCATCATTAAAGGTTCTTGACATGTAGGTCGCAATAGTCCTTCCTATACAAAATGTATACCTACCTAGCCAACACATTTCCAACGATTGCCACCGGTACACACCGCAGAGAATTAAAATTTTCATCGAGAACATCATGAGCTAGAGCGAGAACTGGTTCGTGACCAGTGTCTTTATACTCAAAGAGAATTTATATCTTAACAAGACGTCGTGACATTGTAAAAACAGGAAAAGAACATCCATAAAAGCAAGAAGCCTGAACTTCGGAGTGATCTTAAAGTTGGTGCTGAAGTCTGCTAAAGTATCGGCCCCAAGATAGAAGACAAAAACGAACTATCAAGTACCTCAGCTTGTTTTTCTTAAACAAATGGAGCTTGAAGCGTGCAGCGCGTATACACGCAACACTACGTACATTATGTCTTGCATGACCTTCAATGTTCATTGAAGGACGTGCTTCCTTCCTGCAGGCAATGCCAGAGTTTAAGTAACAAGAAACTCACCTTGATGGCATCATAACGGCCAGCTTGAAGTCCGGCTGGATCTGGTTCCAAGTTTCCTGTTAATGCTGAGCTTTGCCTGGAATAGACATATAAATTAAGCTGGTTAGTTTGCTTGATAGTGCATTTTTAACATTTCCTCTCTATATCTTTACTGACCGCTTCCTCTTCATAACCATAATCTATTCAGTACGCGTCTGCCGAATAAACTGTTCACTTGAAATTATGCGTTTCCTTCACCGTATTATAACCTATTCGCAGATGAAAGCTTTGAGAAAAACTGTCTACAGGGTGGCACACAATATTTAGTCGCCCGTGAAGCTCAATGATATAACCTCGATATGAAAAGCCTTATAGTTCCAGGAAGTACATTTAATTATGAGTTTACAGAGATGCCTCCAGAATAGGTAGGTCTAGAAGTTGCATTTCTACGTTTCCAACTGTTGGGGATATGATCTGATAAACTGCAGGGTTGGAAAGCCTGTAGTCTCTATACTTCCAGAGCATTAAGACCATAGGCTTTAAGTGTGAAGAAATGCCCTCTCGTAGAGATACCAAATTGTAAAGGAATCCCTACCAACTCATACATGTATTTTCCAGAAATAATCAGCTTTCAAATCGAAGTAATGAGGCTCCACAAGAGAGGAGGGGGGGAATAAATATTGTGTCACCCAGTATTCTTAACAGTTGCAAACGAAATCAGAATGCAACGATAGCCCATCTACAACAGTTATGGCTTCAGAGAGCCTGGAATCAGTTCGAATTTTGAGCAGATAATACGTTCTTACAAATCTTCAGGCTAGAGGAAAATCACGTGCGGCAGCGGTAAATAACTACTAGATGCAGGGAATCTGGTTTGGGAATATGGTTTTATATAGTCAGTTTTACTTTTTCTTCCCTTCAAAGATCTGGATAATACAAAAAGTCGGCAGAATTCTGTCCATATTACGAAAATCTCAAGACATTATGTCTCCTTGCTGACTTTCGCATTTCTCCATTGCAGCATCAACAGAGCTTACGATTATACGACAAAGCAAAGGCTCAAAACGGAGCTTTTGCCAATTCCCATAAAAGCTGGGTGCATCATAATGGACTTCCTTCAAGAGAATATGCCACTTTGCAATATTTCAATCTCCATGTCGCTGCCAGACCAGTCTGGAAGGATACTCCCTTCTACATGCTTTAAACAGAATAGACCTACGTAGGGTACTATAAATAGGAGAAGGTTAGATGAACATTCTCATTACTTCCACGGATTATCATCAATGTAGTCCTTAACCATTTCATTCCCAAAGGCTCCAATTGGAACCACCAACGTCAATAATTTTCCTATCATAGCATATGAATTCTTCCTGATCAACAACCGAGTCAGCTATACCACAGCAACGCAAGCTACCTGATGCTTTGTTTACATTGCGTCCGTTATGTGTCTATCCGTCTTGAGCCGACCAAACCGACGGAACTTTGAGGTTTATTACAATTCCTTTCCCAGCTAATTTTCTCCCCAGGATTCCTTGAGCTATATTATGGAAAGTAGTATAGAATTGTCGAAAACGTAAGATAGGAAATAAGGATTTGATTGATAGCAAAACTGATCAAGCTATATGATTTCACGAAATTGTTTAAATTGTCAAATAATTTAAATTTGAGGTAATTTGATTTTAAAAGTTACATATAAGCATGCCTCTATAAGACTAAGACATATAAGACATATAAGAAAGCTAAGACATATAAGCATGTCTCTAAAGCCTTGTCGAATCCATTACACTAAATTAAATAATTATTCCCAAGCCTAAATTCCTTTATTAAAGGGTTAAATATAGTGTTATGCATTCAAAGAAAAGCATTCCCCAATGATTCTGAAGCTCTGGTAAGCCGTTAGGACATTCCAGTGCATCTCCCTTTAAAGAGCTCCCTTCCACAAGAGAAGGGCAACTAGGTCCTCATTTATAATCCAGTGAGTGATCGATACTGTAGCGTGCCATTTTGTCTGATTGCTTCTTTTTTTTATTTGTACCCACGGCCAGGGAAGAGGACTACAAAGTTCTGAAGAAAAAAAAAAACGGGGGCTCCGAGTTGAACCTCGCATCTCCTATTTCGACGACAGCAACTTATCAAGGATGCTGAATTTCTAATGTGGTCGATAGACTAATCTGGGTTCACTGCAGGTGGGAAGGACGCGTAGCTTAAGCGAGAGTGAGAACGAAGAGTGTTTTATGGACGGTGGACACGCTTCGCTGAACGAGCATTGCTCTCTGTCTCAGCAGGAAGACCCGACTTGGGTAAAGCAGGTACTGCTTTGTGAAATGGACCATAAATCACTTACCCATTAAAAGGTAGAGGGTGCTCAAGGATTCCTGACGAGACCGGATGAGGGGTTGACACAATGGGGTTGAAAAGGGGGTTCGTCTGCACATTGTGATTAGGTGTCACCACCGGGGCCCTGTCGTGAGTACCCAATACGTTAGCCAAGTTATACTTACTCCATATCATTCCTTTCAGTCAGTCAAGTTCTATGTATCAATCTATTCGAAAAGAAAGCAGATTTTAGAGATTCAAGGCGAATTCCACTATCCATGCACGAAATGAAACAGCCTCGACGATATACTAATAGAAGGGAATTTTAAAAAAAATCAATGCATGAAATTGACAGGTGAATAACATGCTGCAACTACTAACTTAAAATTATGTCGCTGATGATAATTTATTTCCAGTATTCCTCATAAATGTTTTACCACTCAGTCGCACACAGTTGAACCTTGGGATCGAATGTTTATGCCAGAACCTTTCCGGGAACGGTTCAATAGAACGTGTACAGATACTGAAAATTGATTACATTGTCAAGGACCGCAAGCTGCAGCAACTGAAGCATGAAGCAATGGACATATAGCAGGTCGATAAGATTGGGCGTTCCGACTCATCTATTCTCTCGTTCCCTTCCCAGAATGTGCTAACGAGTGGTCCACGTCGACTCGATCTCGCGCATCATCATCCATATTAATGCTGATAATGCCTTAATCAATGGTAGTTTCGATGGTAGAAGACTGTGACGGCTGATAACTCCAAGTTGTAGCTAAGTATGAATACCTGAAGTTCATCGGTGCGGAACTCAACCAAAGATGAAATCATACTTGCTAAAGGAAGATTCATGGAGAGCAAGAGAAATTAATGACCCAACCCCCGTTCATGAAACAAGGAGAACCAACTCACTTTTCTTTCTGGACGGTTTGCGGCTTTTGAGAGGCCTGGAGCTCGTCCCCGTTCGTTCTGATTCTTCTAGGTGAGCCATCCAATCGTGAACGGCGCAGTCCGGGATCGCCACCATTCAGCTGAACCTCGTCAGTTTGGACGTGTGGTCCCACCCTGTTTTGTTTCTGTCTTTGGTACTCTCTCAAAAGGTCCCCGGAAGCAGAGGGCGTGGAATCTCTGGATGCTCGGGGGGAATCGTTGGGAGACATGGAATCATCTGGAGTTGGGGGGAGGGGTCGCCTGGAGGAAGAAGTAGCTCGACTCGGACTTCCACCTTTCTCTGGACTTTTGGATCGTTTCCGTCGTGGGGGTCGCGGGAGCTCGCCTCGCTCCATTATCGGAGGCAAATCACAGTTCGAATTATTTATGTTGCTCGTAAATACTGATTCGTGAGAGTCCTCGAAAAGTTTGTCAACCGACGTGTTCATGGACTTCTTGTTCCCCGACAAATGAAAACTGGCCAAGCTTCGAGACATCTCTCCCACGGACAAAACCATCAAACTGTTTCTCGTAGGGTTCATCCCCAACGGCATGACGGTCGACGGGAGTCCGTTCTCCAGGATGATGTTCAATGACCGGGACATGATGTCCGCACTGCGAGGCCTCGTATACGGCATAGCGGAATAGGGAAAGATCTTCGGCTTGATCGGGGTCACCAACATGTGCTCTGTCCAAGAAGTCTCCAGGGAAGGCTTCTCCAGGCGTTCCACGTCCACGTTCAGAGTCTTCTGCTCGAACGGACACGTGAAGGTTTGCGATGGAATACTCTGAAGCCAAGACAAGAGGCTGAGATCGGCATCGGAGAAGCCGGTATTCGGTCCAAGGAGCTTCGCAAACTGCATTTCTCCGGCCTGGGTTCCATTTGTGCTGGTGGCCTTAAGCTGACAATACTCGACACAGGACTCATAGAGGAGCCCCTTGATGATGAGCTGCATCAAGCGATCGTTCTTCGACATGGGAGTAATGGGCTTCTTGTCCACGAGGAACTTCTCGACCAATGGGTATATTGCACGGAAACATTGCACACGAGCAGTGCTAGGATTCCAGTCACGGAATTCGGCTTCGTCACTTAGCTTCGACATTGTAAGCAACAGACAAAGATTGGAATGTTCCTCTTTGCTCGGGCAAACGCCCTCCAGATCATTAAGCACCTTTACGACTTCTTCCATGGCCGATTCCATGTTGGCTAACTGCCCAGCCTCGGATTTGATGCATAACAGCTCCACATACTTGTGCTTGAGGATTATGTAACGGAACTTGCGGGCATCGAAACCATCAATGGACTCCAAGGGCTGAATGAATTCCAGCACATCTTCCCACTGTCCGTCTAAGATTAGCTGTCGAAGGAAAAGGAGATCATCCGAATAGCTGCCGTTGATCACACCCGTCTCCCTCTCCAAGCTCAACTGGGTGATGTGCAGGTCCCTGTTATTGAGGAACTCAAGGGACAATTTCACCACATCTTCCTCTTTCAGGCTCAGATGCGCCCCCGTTCCAGGCATGGCAGATCTCAGTTGCCGAATATCATGGGATATCACAGATAAAGTTCAATCACTTCACATCTGGGAAAGATGAGCATGACACGGGTGAGGAAGCACAACTATGAAGAACCACCGGGAGCCATGGCTTTATGATATTGAGAGAATGGCTGCCTGGAGCTATTGCTAAGGCTGGACGTGACACATGAAGAAACGCGGAACGAGACCACAACATTTAATGCAACACTGAACTTCAATGGCCACTCACCAACATAGCTCAATAAGAGGACGTGCTCGAAAATGGCCGGCTATCTATAATTGCTGCTATTTTTTCTCCCTTGCTCTCTTGGGTCAGCCTCTTCGAGATTCTTCTTTTAATCGAGTGCAATCAGCGGAAAGATGTAACTGGTATTGAGAAATTATATGATCGATCGATTGATGGTGGGTACTCAAGAGAGGAAGCACGAGATAATCTTTTACTTTCTTTAAGGTTTACTTATTATCGGTGAAGAGCACTATTTTCCTTACATCAATTGGTGCTTTATCTCTATCCAGAAGCTGTTGTCTGAAGTACCCTCAGTGATCCATTGTGAAATATCCACGCGGTAATTGTGCAGCTCACAAAATTATAGGAACTGAAACTCAACAGCATCGCGGAATATTTATAACTCAACGGCTGCAGGAACTAATAATCTGGTGAAACATCCATAAAGTTAACGGGAGTTGTTATTTTCCTCAATCTTGCAAGAGGGGAAGCGTTGTGTTTAACCTCAGAGGTCAGACTCTGAATCAGAGCTTCCAGGGGTCCTTCCACCCCTGGGTCAGGATTGTCATACTACCATGGCAGCATCCTTGAACCTACGTTTTATGTGGCCTACTGACATCCCACTCCAGTTCACCTTCACTTAGAAGCTAAATGCCTTCTGAGACATTTTTCTCAAAAACCATGCAACCCACAAGGTGTAACAATTATTAATGATCTGGACATATTGTCAAATTCACGTGACGTCAGAGGCATAGACGACGACTATGAAAACACTTCCAGATAATAATTATAATAAAAAAAAAACACTTCCTAAACACAGACCGCTCCTGGGGTAACAACACATAACAAGAGCCACCTGACACTGAGTTTAGGCATCTGTCAGGGAATCCGAGTGAATGCACCTCCTTACACCAGTGAGAACACACTTTTATAATTGTTGCGGTTGGGGTTGCTCGAGAGCAGAAGGGTGCAGCCGATGGAAACACAGTTCCCTCTAGCAGTCTGTTTCACATTTTCGCATTCGAATTTCTCAAAGCTAACATGGTTTCAGAGATACTTGTCTTTTATCAACATAAAAATTTATCGGTGCAATCAAAAAGAAATGACTCACAAATTGAGAGCCTGGTGTTTCCGTAGTGAGCAAGGAAATCCTGAAGCTGATTAAAAATATATATATCATCCACAATTTTCCGTTTGTTGCAATAACAAAGTTCCTCATCTGAGTGTCGTAGCTAGGCCTCAGTTGCATCTAAGTATAATTTCAAAATATTACATAAATAAGGAATTTTTTTTCCCATGCCGTTTTGTTTCGAGTGTTGTAATAGTAACATCAATACGGAGTGCCCCAAAAAATATGGTCCTGGGGCCTTTTCCTCGTTTAATCTAAATATAAATCTAAATCTAAATTGAAATGTATTCTGAATGTAAATATAAGCTTAGTTTAATCTAAATTTAATCTAAACGTGACCAGAAAGCATTGTAAAAAGCAGTCTAGGGAGTCAGTTTTGATTCAGATTAAGTTAGGCAGAGGCGAGGAACAGGCCCTGAAGGGTCTTCCAAAGTCATACTTACACGTTGAAATTAGTAGATTAATATCGGTTACTTCCACTTTCGCCCCAGTGGAATCTCGCCCCTGCATTCTGGTTGATAAGAATCACAAAACTGTGATTGACGTACACACGGTAGGGACGAAAGGGCACAGAGCGACTTCCCACGCGTGATTTTCATGACTGACAATCATGTCGATGGTTATGAAGGGATACGGTTATAGATCCCACAGTAAGAGAAAGAACCGGAATCGCTGGAAGTGCGATGAAGATAAATGCCGAGCTGCGTCATACTGGACAATCAGCACCGAGTTTTGAGAGCCTCTGGGCACCACGCTCATGGAAATAAACCCGGCAAGGTCAAGGTGGCAAAGGTCATTCGTCAGATGCGTAGCAATGCTCAACACAGCATACTCAATATAAGAAATACAGGAACTTCGGGGCTCGGATTGACCGTATTCAGAATCTGTCTCTGACTAACGAAAATGACATTTTTAAATATGTCTCAGCCCTGTCTAATGTGGTGTCATTTAAGTAGACCATCTGTTCCTTTGGAAGCAGTTTCTTCAGATGCATTTTTCTAGCTTTATGACCACCTGATTAGTGCGCATACTATCATGGTATGACTGCTCCATAGGATAATAATGTCATGGAACGAGTCACATGGAACGAGTGACTGAATGACAGCATGAAAAAATACACTCTCCCTTTTCACGTGAACAGCTGATAAAATCCTAGACACTCTGCATTACGCGCACGTGTTGATGAGGGCACGGAAAGCTGAAGGAAAATAAAATAATTGAGGCTAACAATAACCTCCCTCCCTAAAAGTTCAGTAAATGTAGTAGGGGGAACTGAGGAAAACCATCTTCATTCATACCAAAGACACATTGAAACCGATCTATCCATGTAAACGGCAGTGCCCCATAAATAAATATTCAGCTCTGATTTTTCTGGTTTGTTACACAGGGTGAGTACGCTGGACTTAGCCACCTCAAGGAACAAACAACTCAGGGATACGAGTTCTCGTGGCCCAATTTGTGCTTAGATTTGCTTTAGGTAGAATCGCTGCCTACGAGATATTCCCACCTGCTTCAACTCTAAGGGTGGGTTCTTGTACTCCATTTTAGCAGCTAACGGGCTTTTAGTCCTAAGCTGGCAATGGACCTAAAAGGTCTTTTAGGGCTAAAAGGGAGTACAAGAACCCACCCTAAGTGCTTCAACTTCACTAAGTGTCAATGAAAGAGTTCGAAAGCTTTTCTCTTCATATATTGGAGGAAATTCTAAAACTTTCGGAGTGACGCATGTATTGGTGACCTCCTGGTAGCACTCGACTTTCTCGACTCGTGAGGGTACGCAAAAATAGTTACGGCAACTTTTGACGCCAACAACGTGAAGTGAACCCATGACAAAATTCCTACTGGCAATAGTCAGTGGAAGTGCATGCGGTTTAGAGGGATTGGAGGCTGGCCATCAAATGCGCTAACACCCTCTGAAATGTTATGACTTGTGAGATATGGCTCCTTTATCAGCTTGCTGAAAATTCTACAGGCATATTCCCCATCCAGGAAGATATTGCCATATACTCACATACCTGTCCTGGCAGTCACCACGGTTGTTCACAGCTTTAACTAGCTAGAACGATAGGTTTGTTGGCTGGAGATTTGTTGCGTCACGACCATAAATTTCGCCAAAACAGCCCAGCTTCACCAACCGTACACTGATAGACGAGTTCAAAAAGTTTTAGGGTGGATTTTTGAACAGAGAACCATTATCCAACCATAATGCAGCTTTATTCCAGGGAAAATACATGATATTTCTGGGAAATAAGCAGCATTATCGGATAGTTCTCTTTTAAAAAATCCACCCTCAATAATTTACATCGATGCATTTTATCAAGAATTGAATGGAATAATTTTATCAAACGAAAAACGCAAGAACATGTAACTGCATCATTCGAGTCACCGAGCTCCTATTTTGTTACAAAATTTAGTCACGTGAAGGAAATAGTGACATTTAGCTTTTGCCAAGAGTAAGTCTTTGTTTTGGTAATTGAAGGACTGAAAGGTAAAGTAGTCTATCAGCAAAAAAATTCCAAAAAAAAGTATAGTTGGTTTAGTGCCCATAAAGTCTTGTTCCTTTAATAGAAAATTATAGCTTTCTGGAATTATAGATATATAGATGAACTTATCTATCGTTACATACCTCTTCTCCTCACTTTTAACAAGACGGTCCTGGAATATTCACTCTTTCCATGTGGAGCTCGAGGAATGATTTTTTTTCGGAAAGACCGACCACTTTGCCTTTCAGCCCTCCATTTATAGGATAAGAACCTTGTCTAAGACTCACGGGAAGCGATTGAAGAAATGATGAGCCACGTACAAGCAGCTACGTCGCGCACGGCACAACCCCACACAGCAGAGAGAATAATAATAATAAATATCAGTGAGAAGACGCTTTTCCTTGGCATCTCCCGTTCATAACCCAAGTGATACCGAGATGCTCCACACAGATAGGCGTTTCTTTCTCATCTCATGCTTCCGTGACTTCTTCCTTCTCGGTCTGTCGGGATTGCCCTGCTTGCATCAGAGCCTAACGGACGACACTGGAATCTTGCCTCTGAGCACCAGAGGAGAAACGAGAGTCCCAGACCAAATATAAAACAAAAAAGGGGTGTGGAGGAAATTATCGTCGTCCATGGTCCAAAAATGATTAAAGGGAGCGCAGCCAGAAACCACATCTTCCACAGTGAATACGTGAACTGAGAGCTAGAAGGAAGCGCAAGAGATGTCAGGCTTGACCAACCACTGCACACTCTGGGTTTCACCTCCAAGGGGCAATCGGAGAAAAGGCATCGAAGCGATCAAGGAACAACGGCTCGTTCTCTCTCTCTCTCTCCTCAATTACAGAGATCTCATTCCCCTTCCCCTTTCCTAACCCCACTCCCATTACTCGTACTTGTAAATAATGGAGAATGATGTGATATCCTTTTCCACTTGAGTGTCAGCTATCACGTCACCTTCCTGTCATTGACAGTGTCATGCATATGAACACAGCTACTGCATATCATTTTGTTAAGGCTATTCCGCAGCTTCTTCGATCATGCTGACAGACATGACTAAGAAAAATACAACTTGGGAGGTCCCTGATTTAACCACAAACGCACTTATTCCACATCAGATACTGTTCTCCTTGGCTGGAGGAGAACACGGAAGGCGACATCTGAACATCTGGTTTCATTATGAAGGGTGCAGTCACGGAAACGGACAAGTTTTCAAGAAGGTCGTTGATAGGGGAATTCAACAGAGGGTAACGTAGGAAGGCATATCGGGAAGCCACAATCCCTCACGATTCGCACTCAAGCCTGGATAGAGCATTTGTCTGACCGTGACGATGTTTCCACACTCCTGCCGTACATCATCACCGTCACCCGGAGAGCCAACAAAATCGTCTAAGCTATATCATTATGCAAATGGACCAGGGAGACGTACCGGTGCTGCTCAACTGGCCACATAAAAAACAAGCTGGAGCGGAACAACGCTTGCCTCGAAAAGGGTTCGACCAATTTTATGCCTGAACGAATATGAATTTCCCCACATAGGCAACTATCTTTGACCCCGGTATGCCTACCTTATTTTTCATCTCGTCGCGCATTCAGTACGACCGCGCAAAATAGAATGATTTGGTGATGAGGTGAGATGATAATAAAATGAGAAACTGAGTGTACCGGCACTTAAAGGGTTGAATCCACCATGTGTGCATTGACATCTAGTACATCATCGACTCGGTAGCGGCGTGGAAGATGCGTGTTATCCACGGTCATTAGAAACGACCGGCGAAGCCTGACGCCTCACGAAATACATCGTTAGACTCTGAGCAGAAGAAAAAAAAAAAGGGGGGGGAGGGGGGGAAGTGACCGTAACCTGATCCAACAGACAAATCCAGGGATTAATCAAAATCTCTTGGGTCAATGGGGAACGAACCGCGGCGAACGTAAAGGGAAAATGAATCGGAATAACGTCACAGAAACGTGCATGGGAATGAAACAGAAATGTCTACCGGAAAACACGTGAACAGAACCAGTACCTGGTTAGGAGACGATTGTTGCACGAAACTGCTGCACCATGGGGCAAACGAAAGTGATATCCACGTGATGGATTCATACAAGACAGATTGTGAGTCCTAAGGAGAGGAAAGAAATGAATCTCGGGAAGCTCCCCATGGAGCTGAAACCACTCGCCAAAAGACGCTGACCAATTAGACAAGGCCACCATGATCGCAGGCACAGAAAAGTATTTCGCATGAGAAAACACACTCTCGAGACATTCACGGCTATTTGAGGAGGAGAGAAGCCTTACGCCTCCAGGGCTGAAGTGAATGTCCGACGAGCACCGTCGGAAGATTTCTCATGATGCTCACTTCTACGCTTCAGTGATTTGGACCCTTGAGGATCGGGGTCAGGCCGAGTCCGGAATTCTGCTCGGTCAGGCAACCGAAGCCCTCGACTATCTTCAGCCGTATTATGAGATACTGAAGAAAGATGGTCAAGTTCTGGGGAAGGAAGGAGAAAGAAAAAAAAGGCACAGACGAGCCTGAGTTGCCGGCGTTTCACACATGCGATACTTCAAGCAGACAATCCACTAGCAGGAATTAAACGACCGAAGGAAGTCGAATCCATTTCTCCAGACAAGAAGACGACCATTTGACATTTCAAACAGGTTTAACTAGCAATAATTTTTTCCCTTTCTTTGATGAGATTCCTTGAGACTTAACGGAGAGGTCATCAAATACGGACCAAATTTCACACTGGTTACGAGGAGGTTACGGATTCCCAAGGAATACCACAAACTCTTGTACCTCATACGTGTTGTTTTCCTACATGCATCCAGATCTTGTTCAATATTTACATACAGTCGACGCTCGATTTAACGAATTCGAAGGGACGGGCAGAAAATCTTTCGTTATAAGAGAAATTCTGTGGTGGTATGACAGAAGGCGATAAGTCTATTTTCGCAAATTCTCAGGAGGAAGAATTTTAAATTCCTCTCCACTTCACCTCCTTGACTGTTCGACTTCTATGCAGCCCACCCAACTGAAAATATTCAATAGGTAGCAGATATGAAGAAGTTTTATGCTAGGAAGCAGGATCACGACACACTCTATGTGGTGATGATGTCAACTAAATTTCGCCAAAAGTGGACTTATCTCCTTCTGTCATACCATCACAGAATTCGTTATGGGAATTCCCCACATTTCACTGAGAAGAGAGAACTTGCGTGAATGTCACTTCAAAATGTCATTGTTGCAAAAAGAAGGCTGTCCATTCATGAAAAAATGTGAAGGCTTAAGCGCGTGTCATACTGTAAAAACACAGCTTCCAAGATGTACATATGTACCTAAATGGGCGTGCACAGCAGTATGTTCTGACGTATGTGCAATATAATTCGGATGAGTCACCAACGCTGGCTATTCATGGGAAACGAAGTCCCAGATGGTTGTCTGCCGCGCTCCTTTAACGATTCTTTAAGGCGTGGTCCGCAGAGCACTTGATGTTTGAAAAGTTTCAGGCACAACATTCAGCTTTTGACCGAATAACGGCTGAAGATAGTCGAAGGCTTCGGTTGCCTGACCGAGCAGAATTCCGGACTCGGCCTGACCCCGATCCTCAAGATCAAGAGATTAAGACTGACTGGCAGAGCTCCCTTACTCCCCACGGTCACACCCATAAGTGGGTGGAACATGCTAAATTTAGATATGAAATGAGACTTTCCAGGGATGCACGAAAGAAAGTAGCTCTGACGTGTGCATACTATTTAAACTTTGAGATACTAAGTATTCTTCCTTCGGACGAAAAAATGACTTCGTGAAAGCGAATTCAATTCCTTATACAGAACTTCGTTATAGCGAAACTTTTCAGCATGCATGTGGATAAGCAAAAGGTCAGAAATTGCAACAGCAAAAAAATATCGAGCGTCGACTGTATAACAAAATGAAAAACTACCGGTATTCGATTCCTTTGGATTGAGAGTTGGGCATTAAGGTAACAACACTTTTATAGGTTCAGTAACCAATCCATAATCCTAGTAATTCATGTTTTCTTTCCAACCTCCGGGGCTTTCGAGAACGAGGTATCTGTTGAAGAATGATACACTAAGTGGAAAATTTTCCTTTTAATAAATTCACAACTTAATCGAAAAAATGATAAGCCTCACTCTGCCACACTGGCAATCTGCATGATGCCATGCAAATCAGGCCCTCTGTCTGTGAAGGCTAGATTAAGCTAGAAGATCATGTGCCTGTCTATTAAGACAGGTTCAGGATTTGCAGTAATCATGCTCCCATGATAATCAAGTTTGGAATCCAAGGTATCCAGCATCTGTCATGTCTCTCATTATTGAAATATCTGAGTTCCTGCAATGTTGTGTAAGAATCACTCACTCATGATAAGGACATCATCCCAATAACATAGTTATGGTATGCTGTGAGGGGTCATCGAAAGAGAAATCCTAGGACTCCTCAGCTGTTCATCTCTTTCCAGACAAATAAATTCCATATGTCCTTAAGGTGGTATTTAAAAAAAAACTTCCAAAACAATCAGCAACTACACTGGCTTCCATTGAAATTGCATCACCATGCAGGAATCATCTCACTCTGCCAAATATTTAACAGAGCCACAGGATGAGCCATTAAAAAAGTCACACTTACAGACAAATGGTGCTACCAGATAGTGAGATGCACTGTTATCTCAGTACATCTCAATGATGGCATTCCACATTGGTTGGAGGCCTGCATTGCAGCCAGTGGTGGCCATACCACCAACTGAAGTGAATTAATTGAGTTGAGACATTGAGTGCATCCCATGCTACTTGACAAGGCTATTTTCCCCATACAAGTGTACTAATTTCACTGAAGGTCCATCCTCTGTCACTGGGCAACACTTGGTAGAGCCAGTATGACACATTCATGATGATGCAATTTCAAAAGAATTCACAGTATACAAGAAAACCTCAAATTATAAGGTACTTCAAAGTCATCTGCATTCCCCATCAGAGGATAGCAATTTGTATGCTTTCTAATATGGATAGCTCAAAATATGGCAAATTTGAAAATCAAAGGCATTTTCTGGTCCAGTGAACTATAAATTTGAAGAAACATGCTCATTTACTATGAAGGGCATTATCCCCCACCACCAACAAAAGACCCACAGTCCAAAAACCTCACATTCCAATTGGTTGTAAGGCCAGCTAATTGCCATCTCAGAGATTTCCTTTTTGTCATTCAGGAGAATTCTAATAACAACTTCTTCTGCTAAACTTATTTCACCAACACATCACATGACCTTCAGTCAAAAACCTTGCATAGTTATGCACAGTCTGTTAGTATGTGCTCAGTGTTGTGAGTTCAGAGCAGAGGTGAATGTGACATGGCAAACAAGAGAAAGTACAACAAAATTGGATAATTCAAACCTGTTTATTTCAGAGTTGGCATTTTTTGATCCCATGAATTTCAAGTTAATGAGGTTTTCCTGCATCATGAAATAAGTCTTAATGCCGAATACAAATTAAACAGTATACTGACACTCTCCTTTCTTTCCAGATATGCCCTCATCAGCTGTCCCACTACCAACCCTGATACACATTCAGCTTCAGTTCCAGTCAATCAATATTACAATTTATTACTGGGAGATGCTACTACTTGATTGTTAACTCAGCTATGTATTCATGTGGATCATGTGGTCACTCTGTATTCATGTGGATCCCATGCTTAGAGAGTGTTTTGGTTGGGTGCACAACCCTGGGCAATATTGGCATTTTGATAAAGGTTCTTTTATGACAATCACTGACATGAGAGACAAAAGATAGGTCTACATGATAAGCAACAATCAGGTTCTTAGAACCTCTACATGAAGGATGGAGGAGTTTCTTTGAAGAGGAAAATTAAATTGAAGGTGTTTCTCAGAAAGGAAAACTTCATCTATCACAATGCTACAACACTCTTTATCCATGACATCTGAAAATAGTTCCATGGACAATATAGTCCTGCCCTTGCGCTGAAAGATTTCACTCGAGAAAGTTGGAGAGACACAAAATGCCATCCAGCAGTTCCAAATATCAAGCCATATGAATTCTTGAAGCTTCAAGATAACATACATGGGACAACCAGGAAACAAGAGAGTGAAGACCTAGGTTATTTTTGAGTACCACAGATATGAATCAAAATGAAGCAGTGTTGCAATGTCCCAAACAAAGCATTTGCAAAGAAAAACTATCCGAACCATCAAATTTTGAATTGACCAATAATTCCTTCAAGTATATCAACAATAGCAGCCAGGTAACTTAGGAAAATGTACCTTCAGGTGGTTGGGGTGTCTTCATATTCTCCTTCGCTGTCATGAGACGACGAAGTTCCTGTAACACAGTTTTGATAGAATAATGACGTTGCCAATGTGAGAGCACTTGAGTAGACTTCCTATCAACCAATCCGGTGCCAGAATGAACTCCTTTCATGTTGATGCGACTGAGAAAGCGAATGACTGGTGGTTCCTCTGGGTATTTTGGGCCACAGTCTATTTTCAAGCTGTACATCCGGTTTTCATATGGGGTTCTTGGTGGCCCAATTATCATTCCAGTCCAATGGGACAAAGTCATATCACTGTCATCCTCCAGTCCCCAACTTATGGTACCATCACCCACTCCTTTCTGCCCATTATCAAGTTCCTCCAGCAAACGAAAGTTTCGAGGAACAACAATTCCAGTGTCTTTTCCAGACATTCCTCTATCTAAAATATGATAAATGCAGCATGAGTTTCTTCATACAGGCATATCAATGATATACTAATACATATATAACAATATACTAACAGCACCAAGTTAGACATAACTTGCANATGCCATGCAAATCAGGCCCTCTGTCTGTGAAGGCTAGATTAAGCTAGAAGATCATGTGCCTGTCTATTAAGACAGGTTCAGGATTTGCAGTAATCATGCTCCCATGATAATCAAGTTTGGAATCCAAGGTATCCAGCATCTGTCATGTCTCTCATTATTGAAATATCTGAGTTCCTGCAATGTTGTGTAAGAATCACTCATGATAAGGACATCATCCCAATGACATAGTTATGGTATGCTGTGAGGGGTCATTGAAAGAGAAATCCTAGGACTCTTCAGCTGTTCATCTCTTTCCAGACAAATAAATTCCATATGTCCTTAAGGTGGTATTTAAAAAAAAACTTTCAAAACAATCAGCAACTACACTGGCTTCCATTGAAATTGCATCACCATGCAGGAATCATCTCACTCTGCCAAATATTTAACAGAGCCACAGGATGAGCCATTAAAAAAATCACACTTACAGACAAATGGTGCTACCAGATAGTGAGATGCACCGTTATCTCAGTACATCTCAATGATGGCATTCCACATTGGTTGGAGGCCTGCATTGCAGCCAGTGGTGGCCATACCACCTACTGAAGTGAATTAATTGAGTTGAGACATTGAGTGCATCCCATGCTACTTTACAAGGCTATTTTCCCCATACAAGTGTACTAATTTCACTGAAGGTCTATCCTCTGTCACTGGGCAACATTTGGTAGAGCCAGTATGACACATTCATGATGATGCAATTTCAAAAGAATTCACAGTATACAAGAAAACCTCAAATTATAAGGTACTTCAAAGTCATCAGCATTCCCCATCAGAGGATAGCAATTTGTATGCTTTCTAATATGGATAACTCAAAATATGGCAAATTTGAAAATCAAAAGCATTTTCTGGTCCAGTGAACTATAAATTTGAAGAAACAGGTTCATTTACTATGAAGGGCATTATCCCCCACCACCAACAAAAGACCCACAGTCCAAAAACCTCACATTCCAATTGGTTGTAAGGTCAGCTAATTGCCATCTCAGAGATTTCCTTTTTGTCATTCAGGAGAATTCTAATAACAACTCCTTCTGCTAAACTTATTTCACCAACACATCACATGACCTTCAGTCAAAAACCTTGCATAGTTGTGCACAGTCTGTTAGTTTGCACTCAGTGTTGTGAGTTCAGAGCAGAGGTGAATGTGACATGGCAAACAAGAAAAAGTACAACAAAATTGGATAATTCAAACCTGTTTATTTCAGAGTTGGCATTTTTTGATCCCATGAATTTCAAGTTAATGAGGTTTTCCTGTATCATGAAATAAGTCTTAATGCCGAATACAAATTAAACAGTATACTGACACTCTCCTTTCTTTCCAGATATGCCCTCATTAGCTGTCCCACTACCAACCCTGATACACATTCAGCTTCAGTTCCAGTCAATCAATATTAAAATTTATTACTGGGAGATGCTACTACTTGATTGTTAACTCAGCTATGTATTCATGTGGATCATGTGGTCACTTTGTATTCATGTGGATCCCATGCTTAGAGAGTGTCTTGGTTGGGTGCACAACCCTGGGCAATATTGTCATTTTTATAAAGGTTCCTTTATGACAATCACTGACATGAGAGACAAAAGATAGGTCTACATGATAAGCAACAATCAGGTTCTTAGAACCTCTACATGAAGGATGGAGGAATTTCTTTGAAGAGGAAAATTAAATTGAAGGTGTTTCTCAGAAAGGAAAACTTCATCTATCACAATGCTACAACACTCTTTATCCATGACATCTGAAAATAGTTCCATGGACAATATAGTCCTGCCCTATTTCTTTGAAGAGGAAAATTAAATTGAAGGTGTTTCTCAGAAAGGAAAACTTCATCTATCACAATGCTACAACACTCTTTATCCATGACATCTGAAAATAGTTCCATGGACAATATAGTCCTGCCCCTGCGCTGAAAGATTTCACTCGAGAAAGTTGGAGAGACACAAAATGCCATCCAGCAGTTCCAAATATCAAGCCATATGAATTCTTGAAGCTTCAAGATAACATACATGGGACAACCAGGAAACAAGAGAGTGAAGACCTAGGTTATTTTTGAGTACCACAGATATGAATCAAAATGAAGCAGTGTTGCAATGTCCCAAACAAAGCATTTGCAAAGAAAAACTATCCGAACCATCAAATTTTGAATTGACCAATAATCCCTTCAAGTATATCAACAATAGCAGCCAGGTAACTTAGGAAAATGTACCTTCAGGTGGTTGGGGTGTCTTCATATTCTCCTTTGCTGTCATGAGACGACGAAGTTCCTGTAACACAGTTTTGATAGAATAATGACGTTGCCAATGTGAGAGCACTTGAGTAGACTTCCTATCAACCAATCCGGTGCCAGAATGAACTCCTTTCATGTTGATGCGACTGAGAAAGCGAATGACTGGTGGTTCCTCTGGGTATTTTGGGCCACAGTCTATTTTCAAGCTGTACATCCGGTTTTCATATGGGGTTCTTGGTGGCCCAATTATCATTCCAGTCCAATGGGACAAAGTCATATCACTGTCATCCTCCAGTCCCCAACTTATGGTACCATCACCCACTCCTTTCTGCCCATTATCAAGTTCCTCCAGCAAACGAAAGTTTCGAGGAACAACAATTCCAGTGTCTTTTCCAGACATTCCTCTATCTAAAATATGATAAATGCAGCATGAGTTTCTTCATACAGGCATATCAATGATATACTAATACATATATAACAATATACTAACAGCACCAAGTTAGACATAACTTGCATTGTCTATCTTTTTTCAAATCTACCTATCAGCCATCCAACCTTCTTAAATTTACCAACACTATGCTCACCAATGACTTATTGGGGCATAGATTTTAGAAAGAGGTTGCAGTTTCATCTCCCTGACATGTCTTCCTTCTGCAGTTTGTTTCAGTTTTATGCTGATGTTAAAATATACTTTCCAATTTAATGGATGCAAGTAAATTTGTTATTTTCAAGCATTCTTCTATGACATAACTACTTGGGAAATGGACTTCTGTATCTGTACAATAAAAGCTTCAATTTATTGTAATATCCTTCAGTGGAAAACAGTTCATCTATTATTTTTTTAAACCTCATTCTACATATAATACATAAGAAACCTTTCCTCTTAACGAGGACAATCGAAGTTGTAAAGTATACGAAATAAAGGGTTTCCACATCTAGAATTGAAACACACCTTTTTATGTCTGGTTACAGTTATAATGACCAGACGTCTTTCCTACTCAGACAAGTATTCCAGATCAAGCAAAAAATATTTTGCTCAAAAATTGATGAATATGGAAAAATATAAAGAAAAAGATTTTTTAAAATAAATTATATGAGCAATGGGAAGCAGTTAATAGAATGGATGAAAGCCACCTATCTCTTAGAGAAGTGCTCCTAGACAGTCTCAGGTAATAGGCTTGATATACTCAAATACTTACATTGGTTTTCAGCTAAGAATGCACAGTTTACCATTTACCAATTTTTTAATTATGTTATCATAATTACACCCCATATTTTATTGGCATGGATATGGGTAGAGAACTTGAGTAATACTGCATCAAACAAAAAAAGTATAACTATATTCCCACATGAAAATTTCATAAGGCCATATATGAAATAGTAATATATTTAGCCAATCTAACATATATGTGACATATAAGATCATAAGGTACAATTTCTATAAGAAAATATATTTAAAATATATGGGGTTTGACACCAGTCAAATGAAATCAAATAAGAATGAAAATATATTGCCCCATATATTTTCATATATTGGCCCATACAACTGCACCATATATGCCATGTCAAATCTTGTCCATGAATGAAGTTAAACATGTCTATGTTTAGTGAGAATGCCTGAAACATACCCACATACTAAAAGGGTTCATAATGCATCAAATACTGTATCTAATCATTCAAATGCCTGTCACCATACTTTGCTTACTTTTCTTGCAATTAACTCATTTTTATTTCTTCAAAGTCAATTACTCCAATAACTCATGCTTCATGGTGTTAAACATATGCACACTTGTTACTGAAGGTGAAAGTTTCAATATCATACATTTTTATTTTCACAAAAACTTTCTGTAGTAATGCTATTTCATCACAAAACTTGACTTACTCATGTCTTCTTTGCTTTGAAGAGATAACTCACAAAATAGATGGGAACAATAACTATTCCTTGTGAGAAATAATCCAAAGAAGGAATATCCAATGAAAGATGAATTGAAGGAGTTGTCCATTCACTATGGTTAGGACAAGAATGGCAATGCTGGTATGGTAATATTTGGTATCAAGCATACCCTCTGGTAGTAGTATTTTCTCTGTTTTTCACTGCCTAGCAGTGGCATGGCTGGGTACATGCCTCCACTTTACAGAAGAAAAAAAAAAAGAGAGAAGCATTAATAAGAAGGAAATGAATCATGAAATACATGGTAACAGCAGCCCAGAGTTCCCATGGCCCCCCCCCCACGTTTTAGGGATAGGGAGGGTACAAGTTTGAAATATATATTTTGGAAAATTACTTTAAAGGTTAAACATAGCTAATATTTCATGTACGATGTAATGGGTGAACTAAAAATTAGTTGCAGAGGCATCTGGAGGCCCTCGTGTAACAACTTCATGAAGTAGCATATTTTACAAGGGTGTGCAGCCTCCAACCCTCCATACCCCCCCCTGGCAGCCCTGGGACAGAGCTTGGTGCCCACTTGGAGGTAATACTTTACTCCTCTAATAACACTCAGCTGGAGTTTGATGATCCCCCACTCTGCTGCCCTGCCTCCTGGCTCTTCAGCCAAAATACACCACTGACCTGGTGCTATGTTTACTAACAATTAACTAACTAAATAACAATCGATAAACTTACCTGTGAATATTCACCAAATGTCAGACATGATGCCATCAGCCCATAACTCTAGATATTGTAACACAGATAATATATATTATATGCCATACAATTAATAATATATGAATACATATGTGGTGGTAAATGATAAATAAATTATCATATATGACCATTTACTACCATACACACTGTCAGATGGAATTTTCATGTGGGATATTGCAGACTGGACTAGTAGAGAGGCTCAAACTCAAAGTAAGCCTAGAAAACATAAACCATTGTGAACCTGAACAATGAACATAGGAAGCTCTTGCATTAGACAGGATCAAACTCTAATCTTCTCTAAGTGATAGGTTTTTCACATTCCAACATGTGGGTGGAGGTGAACATGAGTCAAATTTAGTTTAAACATTTCTCTTAACTTAGCATACTCTACCAATGTGTCACACTTTAAAATGATAAAATTAGGGCTGTCAATTCGATTAATTTGATTGACCGATTAATTGATTAAAGTATTAATAGCAATTTAAAATTTTGGTCTAAATTAATTTGAAATTAATTTTAATCGACCTTCTAATCGCCCCTTGTATGCCTATTTTTTCCCCTTATAATTTTATAATATAATTTTATTTTATTCAATTAATCAAATTGACAGATAAAATAGATAAATATAAATATTTAAAACTTTCCCTCTAGTCCATCATGTGATAGCCTACATATGGCCCAACTATAAAGAAACCCATGAATCCATCCACTTAACAATGAATCCTCAAGCCTAAATCAAACTGGAAACCATCAAACTTAATTAACACCAGCCTCTACTGAAAAGCTAGGCCCTTCCTACCATCAGAAGATAAGTACTTGTCAAAAAATAGGATGGAGGCTGCAACTGGTGCATTGTTTTTGGCTTTATTGGCAATATTTCTTAATCATACTCTTCATCTTCAATGGTAAGCATAAACATAGGATGAATCTCATAGAACAAAAGGGAAGAGGTATGGGAAGAAAAACATGCAGAAGAAAGTCACTTGTGCAAAGAATAATATTTATAGTTAATAAACCTATACATGCATTTTTTCAAGTCAAGGATTTTGCCATCCCTACCACAGGAGTTCACATATACACTTAACCTGCAGTGAACATGAAATAACTCAAGTTCACCTTCTGGATTCCATAAAAATACATTACCATAGCTTTCCTCAAGCAAGAGTCTCAATAACAATAAGAAAGAAGTGATTGGATTTCTGCAACTCAAAGATCAATTGGAGTGATAAGATTAGTGCCCCCATCAAAGCTAGCAAGGCAAGATCTCCTAAATTTAGTTTAAATTTACAGTTTATGCCCAAACTGAAACTTTAATTTATAATTTACAATTTCTGCTATAGTATTCTGACTTTTTAGCTCTCCAAAAAATTGTCTTTCTCTTTTTCTTTTCTTCAGCAGAGATTAGAATTTAAAAAATTGTAACTCAAGCTCTCTATTACCTATACGAGGTCTCACTAATGATATATGTCTTTCATTCCAGACTATATATGAGGGTTGCAAGGAAAGTAATGCACAATCATTTTTTAAACTAAATGTATGTATGTCAGGTCTGATATAAGATTTTCTGTATAATTGATGAACTTTCCCATCAAAAATGAGCAAGTTTGAGAAATATCTGCTGGGGCACAATAGCAGGGGACTAGTTGAAAATGGCTGCCCCACTGCAGGCACGTGAGAAGCAGAGATCAGTAATTGAATTTCTTTGTTGGGAGAGTGTAAAGCCTGCAGATATCCACTGCCACCTCAGAGTTTTTTATGGTGATGCCTGCATTGATGACAGCATTGTCAGACGATGGGTGAGTCACTCCACATCTGGAGAGACACATGTTAAAGACAAGGCGTGTTCGGGACGACCCATCACTGCCACCACGAGAGCATCAAGAAAGTGGGTGAATGAGAGGCGTATTGCCACTTGAATGCTTTTGCCAATTGATGTTCCAGACTTGGCACTGTCTGACAACCACCTCTTCGGATGCATAAATGACAACCAAAATGGACATCACTTTGAGAATGATGAGGATGTGAAGAATGCAATTTGAAGGTGGTTTTGTTGCCAGGGCAAGAGATTCTCTTGGGATTGAATTCATGCCCTTGTAAAATGGTGGGAAAAGTACATTGTCCATTATGGTGACTACATCAAATAATAGGTGGTTCATTGCAAAGCCCTGATGAACATTACTTGTTAATTTCATGTAATTATCTTCAATACAGTGAGAAAAAAATAACTGTGCATTATTTTCCAAGTGACCCTCATAGAATACAAAAGGAATGCAACCAGGAATAGGCATCTCCTGAAAACTGAATATTAACCTATTTGCATACCATTTTTTTCTTAACTGTGAAACTGTGTTGCTGTGAAATACCATTTAATTTGCAAAAACAAATTATTAGTAGAACCTGAAAGAAGGCATATCATGCCATCTAACAACCATATCATTGACTAACAAGCCAATCTATCAATAATAACAGACCTCAGCATGAACCCACCTGGCAGATAGATAGGTACAAGCTGGACACTTCTATTGAGGCCATCTTGGAGATGGTTAGGTATGCAAATGGGTTAAGGATACAGTCAATATATACAATTAACCTCTAAATAATTATATACAATCCTTGGATATAATTAGGGAAACAGGGAATAGGTTACATAGAATTCAAGGGATTTGAGCCGGATAAGTGAATTCAAGGTCTGCAGAGATCTGAAAATATTATTTTTCATATCATTCAAGTTCAAGGAGATTCATTTTTTTTTCTTAGAAAATAGGGTCA
>CAJPEV010000072.1:144051-221801 GCA_905338385.1 Darwinula stevensoni
AAATGACAACCAAAATGGACATCACTTTGAGAATGATGAGGATGTGAAGAATGCAATTTGAAGGTGGTTTTGTTGCCAGGGCAAGAGATTCTATTGGGATTGAATTCATGCCCTTGTAAAATGGTGGGAAAAGTACATTGTCCATTATGGTGACTACGTCAAATAATAGGTGGTTCATTGCAAAGCCCTGATGAACATTACTTGTTAATTTCATGTAATTATCTTCAATACAGTGAGAAAAAAATAATTGTGCATTACTTTCCAAGTGACCCTCATAGAATACAAAAGGAATGCAACCAGGAATAGGCATCTCCTGAAAACTGAATATTAACCTATTTGCATACCATTTTTTCCTTAACTGTGAAACTGTGTTGCTGTGAAATACCATTTAATTTGCAAAAACAAATTATTACTAGAACCTGAAAGAAGGCATATCAAGCCATCTAACAACCATATCATTGACTAACAAGCCAATCTATCAATAATAACAGACCTCAGCATGAACCCACCTGGCAGATAGTTAGGTACAAGCTGACACTTCTATTGAGGCCATCTTGGAGATGGTTAGGTACGCAAATGGGTTAAGGATACAGTCAAAATATACAATTAACCTCTAAATAATTATATACAATCCTTGGATATAATTAGGGAAACAGGGAATAGGTTACATAGAATTCAAGGGATTTGAGCCGGATAAGTGAATTCAAGGTCTGCAGAGATCTGAAAATATTATTTTTCATATCATTCAAGTTCAAGGAGATTCATTTTTTTTTCTTAGAAAATAGGGTCATCCATTTTTATGTGATGAGTATACTTAATTGATATTCATGCTCTTTCAATGCTTCACAGGCTTGTAGATCTGAAAAAAGAATTTAAAAAATGTTAATTCATTAACCTTTAGCAGCAACTGGGCAGCAGAGTGGCTGCCTGACAGAAAATGCCTATTTAGCCTCCTTATAACTTAAGAAAAAATATACTCGGTCACAGAACCTATGTAAATTTCTTACATAGACCGGGGTATAAAGAACTCTAATACTAAAAAAAATTAATTTGTTTTAAACTAAGTACCTTTGAACAATCGTATACAAGGTTTACAGGGTATCAATGATGGCTACCATAGATAGGGAAAAGTAATTAGGTTTATCATAGTAATTGCAGGATACTTGGTGTGGAGTTCTATAAGGCTCTCCTTTACAGGCCTTGTGGTTTTTAGCTTAGATGTTATAAAGTTCAATTAAGTCATCAAAGAAGTAACAGCAATTGTATGCAATTACCCCATTGCTTTCAGTTAGGTCAACATCCATGAACTGCTTGAGCCAAACCAAGCAAAGGCATGGATGGAAGCTCGGCATAGTAGTGAACAGGGTTGCCCAGAGGGGGGGGGCAGATGGGGCAATCTGTCCTGGACCCTGCATATCAGGAGGCCCCAAGGGAGGCCTCCAAAGGGCCTCAAGGGGGCCCCCAAGTATAGTTTTGCCCCAGGCCCCTAGAAACCTCTGGGTGGCCCTGGTAGTGAATCACAATTATTGGTGGTGTTTGGAAAATTATTTCCAAAAGTAACCAGAGGGTATTTATTGACTCCTTTGGGCAAAAAAAAAGTAATCAATTGCAATTATAAGATTGCTCCCTTCTGCTAATTTGGGTCTGAAAGCTTTGACAAAGTCTAGGGAATGCTAAACCATCTCAAAATGAGATAAATAACAAAGTTTCTTTGTTACTTTTTCATAAAAAGTAGTTTTGCTACAAGGAGATTGCTCCAAATGAAGTATAACTCATTACTGTAACCAGAATGACGTATTTTAATAGAATACTGTTATTGTTCGTTGAAAGGTTAACGACTTATGACCTGTGGTAACTTTAAAGTGACCGACCCTACCTGGATGACGTGTATCTGGACATATGTTCCGATAACTCTAAAGTTATAGTCAGTCCAAACCTTAATCTAACACCTGTGCCTAAGGTTATTGGTGGTCTAGACTTAAAGCAACAACGTTGTCAATGGATTAAAAGGTGAGAACAAGAAAGAACGGAAAGTAGGAACTTTCAGTAAGTAATCCTTATACTTGGTTCAAATTTTAGGGTCAACTTGGTGTCGATCTTTAAGTTCAACTTTTTGTCGACCTTTTAAGAGTTTTTCATGAGTCAGACATTTTTCCACTTGACTCAGACGCTTGTACATGAGGAACATCCCATACTGAGTGTCCAGGTCAAAGTGAAAAAATGTTTGACTTAAGCATGAAATAAGAGATCCAGGTTAGTTCATGGTTGGAAAATTCGAACTAGGATTTTTACCTGGGCAGAGGCCTGTCTTCTCTGCTGTAGGTTAGCCCTATTTTTCTATTGGATTCATTGGAAATAGGCCAGTTAACACTAAATTTTGTTAGCTTACATGTTAGCCTACTATAGTCCTATGAATAAGATTGTTAGGCTATAGGAGGCGAAGGCTAGGCTTTGGAGACGAACTGTTGTTCCTGCGTAGGCATACTGCAGGTGGCAGGGACGTAACTGGGGTATATCCAGGGGTCTCGCCCCTTTTTAAATGAGAAAGATTCCATAAGAAAACATGGTAAGAAAAAATAGAATGCCATCCGGATGAGACGAATGGGGATCACATTCCCACTCTTTCCTTCAGGCGGGCTTGAAAATATATAGCTTTAAGAGGGTTAGGCCTACCCTAAAATTAAGGAACGCTTGACCTCGACATGTGATATCGAAATGGGAGAAATCGCCTCTTGATATCACTATCTTAAATCTTGAAGTTGAGCATCTTAAATTACTATATCCCTATTTTCAGTTTTTTGACAACAAAAGTGGAGTGTTGCTTTGATTGGAACTGTCAACTAAAGATTCTGACTTTAAAAAGGTCTGCATTTAATTTAGAAGGGTAATAGATTATTTCTCTTGAACCCTGGAACAAATGTTTAACATCTAGCCAAACCAACTCAAAATATACATTGAAATGATACTGACCCCATTTCAACTCCATACAGATGGATGTAAGCCCACTTTAAATTCTCAAAGTAGATGGTGCAAGGTCCAGACTCCTCATCCACCTAGTTTCAACATTATTGACATTTTATTTATATATGCTCATTTACAGACCATGCAATAGTATGTATGACCTCATGAGAAGCAGTGGTGTAGTCAAGACTCCACCAAAGGAGGGGCTATAATTTCCATAACTTTCCCTTGAAGGGGTAGGGGAGTGGCAAATGCATAACCATTAGAGTTGGGGGAGGGGGGGGAGCTGAAGCCTCCTTCTCCACCTTCCCTCATTATGCCACTGATGAGAAGTAATAGATCTCTAGATAGTCTGGTACTGAAGTTTGTGTGAAAATAGGATGAATAAATAAATCATTTAAATTACTACAATGGTACCAAGGGACTTGGCTGCTCCTGTTATTGGCCCTACTGAGGCAACTTTGGCTTTAATCATGAAAATAAAAGAATCCAACTGTCTGAGTAGGTGCACTCCATCAGAACTGAGTTCATCTTGCCTTTTGGAAGGGAAAAAAACACATTCTTTGAATCAATGAAACACAGACTGGTGGAAGTAAAGGTAGTTCTATTGCCCATGAACTGCTGACTCAATTTACTCTTCTTCAACATATAGCTGCAGAAAATAAGACATCAAGTACAGAAATATTACGAGGGGGTGTCCAGAAAACTTCCACCAACATTTGATGAAAACTTGACCATTGCTGTTATTGCTACCAAAATCAGTAAAAACATCACACTCTCCTTAGCCCTTGAAATAATCACCATCTGAATTGATGCACTTCTGTCATCTGGAAGGCCATGATTGCATACTCCTCCTGTATTAGCTTCTATCTCCTTCTTGTAACCATTTTCTTGATGCATTTTTTAGGATTTTCACAATTGATAAAGTGTATTCCACAAAGATGGACCCTCAACTGGCCAATGGATGATAGTTGGAATCCTCCTGTATTAGCTTCTATCTCCTTCTTGTAACCATTTTCTTGATGCATTTTTTAGGATTTTCACAATTGATAAAGTGTATTCCACAAAGATGGACCCTCAACTGGCCAATGGATGATAGTTGGAGAGGGCTATGTCCAGGCTATATGATGGGTGCCTGACAGCAGTCCCATGAAAATGGGAAAAAATTGCATTGTTTTGACAGCCATATGTGAGCAGGCAATGTTATAAAGAAGACTCACATCAATATCCCATAATTCAGGTCTCAAGAAGGTATCACATAAGGACTCATTAACGTTAATTAGTATTCAATCACAAAGAGTACGGTTTGTCCTGTACTGTAACTACAGACAGAAGAAATACTGTTACGGACGGGTATATGTCATAATTTTTTTCACAAGTTCTTGCCAATTTTCAGTGGACTGTTCTCAGGCACCTATAATATAGCCCAGACATAGTTCCCTCCAACTATTATCTGTTTGGCCAGTTGAAGGACCACCTTTGTGGAATATGTTTTTATCTTACTATTCCACAAGAATTCATCTGGTTTGAGGGAAAATTTGGAAACTTAATTAAGTTGAGTTAAAGTTTATCCTGTACTGGAGAATGTTCTTAAAAGATTTGAAAACTTTTAATTAAAAGAGAAACATATTTGCTTTTCATGATGTATAGTATGCATCAGTTTTCACTCAGATTGTTTATTGGCATTTGTACAACATTTATGCTTACTGGGTTACAATAACCCACAATACAGTTTCTTTTGTGCGTGCTATTTTTCAGAACATGTTTAGGGGTGGGTCAGTCCAAGAATTTACACCCCTATGGTCACCTTCCCAAATTAGAGTTAGTCGTCGTTATAGGTTTTATTCGTGATTTCCAATTTAACGTAGTGTCTTTCAACGTCAACGGATGTACATTAGTAAGGGTAAAATGATCGTTTGGAGCAAGAGGAAGTCATACGGGGAGTATGAACATACCTTCTCTGTAATATCGGACCAGGTAGTCAAAAACGAACAGTAGAAGACGAGTATAAATGAGAAACTCGTACTAGTCGTGAACACTACACACTTTTTATTTATTTGAATTAATGTGACTGCATTTATTGTGAAAATCTCTTCCCACCTCTTAGATGAAGTCAAAAGGATGCCAAAAATGTATGCAATCTATGTGGCTGCATCTTTGTATCATGTGTCCATAGGAGGATATATTGAAAAAAATGCTATGAAACCATTTGTTAACCTTTTAATTACTGCAGTAAATACAGTAAGCTGTGCCTCTGGAAGTTATTTTGCTGAAAGTGGACTTTTGTAGGCAACAATTTGTAGAACTTTGTAAGATGTAAGTTATGTAAGCTCATTGACTTGTCTTAGATCAATCATACATGCACTGGTGCAGTCTGTTAAATCATCTACAGCAGACTTTGTCTATGTGGTCACAGTACTTAAAGTGTTAATGTACTCTGCATGTCATTCTCGCCTCTTTTGCATTCCAAAAGTAGAATCCTCTTTTTAATTTTTATCTAATAGCTGGAGTGGCAGAACAAAATTTGATTTGTATACTTTCTCTTGTAATAGGAGCCAGTACATTTCTCCTGCTGAGCTACCTGAGTTATGAGAACAGCATCAAGCATCCAAAGCAGTCCATTCAAACCAGCTTGGTTGTGATATGGGCATTGCGGTTGGGTTTGTATCTCTTTACACGAATATTGAAGTCTGGGAAGGACAGAAGATTCAACCAGATTCGAGGAAACCCTGCTGCATTTCATCTCCTTCAGTATGCCCCTCATACTTGTATGGAAGAGACATTATAGCCTGGTCCATCAGTTTTTGCTTGTCATCTTCTGCTCATATTTACTCTTTGAGCATGATCAGCACTTGTGATGTGTGAAAAATTTTCTTTGAATTAATGTGACTACATTTATTGTGAAAATCTCTTCCCACCTCTTAGATGAAGTCAAAAGGATGCCAAAAATGTATGCAATCTATGTGGCTGCATCTTTGTATCATGTGTCCAAAGGCGGATATATTGAAAAAAATGCTATGAAACCATTTGTTAACCTTTTAATTACTGCAGTAAATACAGTAAGCTGTGCCTCTGGGAGTTATTTTGCTGAAAATGGACTTTTGTAGGCAACAATTTGTAGAACTTTGTAGGATGTAAGTTATGTAAGCTCATTGACTTGTCTTAGAACAATCATACATGCACTGGTGCAGTCTGTTAAATCATCTACAGCAGACTTTGTCAATGTGGTCACAGTACTTAAAGTGTTAATGTACTCTGCATGTCATTCTCCTTGTGAAAGCCTCTTTTGCATTCCAAAAGTAGAATCCTATTTTAAATTTTTATCTAATAGCTGGAGTGGCAGAACAAAATTTGATTTGTATACTTTCTCTTGTAATAGGAGCCAGTACATTTCTCCTGCTGAGCTACCTGAGTTATGAGAACAGCATCAAGCATCCAAAACAGTCCATTCAAACCAGCTTGGTTGTGATATGGGCATTGCGGTTGGGTTTGTATCTCTTTACACGAATATTGAAGTCTGGGAAGGACAGAAGATTCAACCAGATTCGAGGAAACCCTGCTGCATTTCTTGCTGTATGGATGGCACAAGGTAGATTTTATTTTTTTAAATATACCCTGGTTTTTTTTTTAAGTGGTTGCTATTGTTAAATTATTCATAATGTAATTTCTGCATGATCTCAAAGACAACATTTCTTATCAAATTTGCAATATGCTAATCAAAGTAAAGAATTATGTGAGTTGATGAATAACTTCTACCTTGCATTTGTTTGATTTGAGAGATGTTCAAAAGGAAGTGCTATTATTGCTTCTTTGATGAGCCATATTGGCATAAGTTGTGCCAGTAATTGTGAAGTTTCTCAATTGTGACTTCTCAGATTTATGTGATGTTATGTTTTGTTTTGTTATTTGATGTTATGAATGATTTTACAAATTTGTGCTAGCGAGCATTTTCCCAGTATGACATCAGACTTATGATTAAATATTTTTGTTTCTTTGGAGAAGCCTATGCTAGATACCCATGCTATTTTGCAGTAAGTGCTCAAAGACCTTGAACCTTTGTGCTGAATGAACCTGCATTGTTAACTTTAAAGACAGTAATGTCCGTGTTTCCATCAATCTGTGCCTTGGAGCTCTGACATTTTCCCTTGCATAAAATAGTAGATTCGTCCATCAACTAATTGAAGAAGTCCAGTTAGTAACAGTTGACAAGGTTGCATAGAAAGTGGGGATTTATCATTGTATTGCTTGTGAAATCATCATGATGGGGAAAAAAGTGAAGCAAATTACAAAGTGAGTTCCATGTGTAGATGTGTACACTAGATCAGAGGCATTGCTGCATGACCATTGTAACTTGACTCTTGCAGACTGAACCTTTAAAATCAATTCTTACACTGTCTTGTGTCAAGAAAAAAAAAAGATGTCAAAGTTATTGATTAGAACTTCTCAGTTGCGGTCTGACTGAGACTTCTCTCAATCACAAATTGACATGGCCCAGAATTGCCAAGGCCAAAAAAAGCTGTTTAATGGACAAGGGTAGGTGAAAGTGATGCACATCACTATTTCTCCTCACAAGGAGATCTTGCTAGATTATAGTATAACACTTGATAAGACAGTGACTGGATACATGCATGGATGGTTCACAAAATCTGTGGCCTGCAATCTGTAAGAAGCAACCAGAACTTCTGGAATCCAGATTCATGATGCCTCAGGACCATACAGCACTCCACCGCAAGCAGCATACTGTCATCCTTATTGAATCATGGATTTTTGCATCCTCCATGTTATCCAGGACTTAGTCCATGTGACTTTTTTCTTCTTGCTTCCATGAACAAGTTTAAGGTGTCTCAAATGCATGTGCCCAAATCCATTTGGAGCATCAGATTTCATGGTGTCAAAGAGATGAATGTAGCTATGTAGCTATCCTATTGGGCCTTCTCAAGGAAAGGATGAGGAAGTGGTGCTTTTGTATGAGAAAATGATGGGAGAAGTTTTGGTAATTAGAAGGGGATTATATGGGCTGAACAAGCACTCATGTCTCAGATGTTGAATACAGTATCTTGGAAGTTCTTAATTGACTGCTCCTCATTCAGCCACTCAAGCAAAAAGCAAGGAATCATTATATTTGTGAGTAGGATCATTTGTTCTGAATTCTGAATTTTGAATGTTTTTTCAAGAAGGATATGCTATATCCCCTTCTTCACAATTCCATTGGGTAAGTGTCCTGTATTACAACTTTGGAATAATGGATTATGTAGGAATCATCCATTGGCCTTTTTTCAATCCCAAGTTTTTTCAATATAATAGTCTCCATTCTTATGGCACATTGCCCACCATCATACTATCATACTGATGTCACATTTGTATGGACATCTCCCCAACTGAGAACTACCTTGTGATTATCCAGATTCTGACTACAAGGAACTAGTTCAGTTTCATTTTTGAAGTGGACCCCAACTTTCGAAATGCAGAAACTCTCTGGCTCTAAAATGGGCTCTCCTGTCATCCACTTGAAATAAAATTGAACAGGTTGTTTTGGAGAATGCAGGTTGAGCAAAGGACAAAACTCAACACACCAAATGGCAAGATAGGGAACACATTGAAGGGGACGACCACTAGCAATGGACAGAAAGTGACTGATGAAATTTTGAAAAGAGAGAATAAGTCTCATTTGAGCTTCAGAGGTAGCACCCATGAATCTAAAACCCCATGTGGAAGTTGAACTCAGTATGAATGTTATGGTCTTGTTTTGATTATTATTAATGCCTTTTTTAGTTGTGTCCTTGATGGGTATTGAACTTTATTGGATTTTCATTCTGCTTCTGTCTTCAGCATCAGTAAATACTATAATGCTAAAAATGAAGACCCACCCCAACAAATGATGCCAGCATGGTGGAATATCACAGTGGGACTCAGTAACCTTGTGACTGCTGGGCAGTAGGTATATGTAGCATGTCCAGGGTGTTTAGCATCAGTTAACAGGACTATGCATTACAGCAGGAGTTCATTGACTTCTAGGCAATGAGCTCCTGCTGTGGGGGTAGGGGGGACCAACATTAAATTAACAGATGAGACGATGGCAATTTACAGTATGTTTATGTGTGGGCCTTTAGATTTGACTACATAGTGTATGTTATCAATTTCCACAGAATATGTTAAAAGGTCAAAACACTGTATAGGATTAGCATATCTAATGGTTGATACCTTAGAAGAAAACTAAAGAGACATTACACTTCCAATTTTTCAGGTGTCTGGGTAGCTGTGGCTCTGATTCCTACTCTGCTTGTAAACCAGAAGAGCCAGAGGGATCTTCAACCAGACATTTTATGGATTGAATACCTTGGTTGGACCCAATGGGTTGTGGGCTTTGCTGTGGAGGTTGTTGCTGATTATCAAAAAGCAGTCTTCCGCAATGATGAAAAGAACCAAGTATGTCGAGTCCCATTTCAAGCTCTGCAATGAAGTTACTATTGCTTACAAAAGTTTGATAAAGTAGGAACATTAATGCCCATCTGTGAAAGTCACATGTCCACAGTAAGGAGAGAGGGTGGGACATAAATGTAAGTTTGTGATTGTAACCCAAATTACTGCACCAAATGCTGAATACTTATCTCACTTTATAATCATAAAATCTGCTACTTTTACTACTTCTCATTTTTAATGTTCTCATTCTCAGCCCCTTTTTACTTTTGATTATCGTTTTCATTGCTAGGCCTAAAATTCTTCCATTTTGTTTGCTCACAAGCATATTTTTTCCATATAAACTTGTGAAGGCCATTTGCAAGCATTTCCCCCCACAAAAATAGTGATATTTACTGAATCACTCATAATCAAATAGCATGATTGAAAGATCTGAGAATGATGGTGTTCAATTAATTGCTGAATATAACTCTTTCAGTCACTTTTATTTTCCTTCCACTCACTCTTTCAAGTTTTTTCTGTGCAAGAACATTCATAGAAAGGGTGTCCAAAGTACTGCCTGAAGGTCAGTTCTTTCCCATCACATAACACATTCAATCAAAGTAAAATGCATGTGGGACTGTACTCTGGTTACCCCTTTTATTTTTTTTATAATTAAAGATGTATTTGGCTCTCAGGCCCACACTATTCCTTTTACTTCCAATGGGGCCCACAACGTTTAAACTTTTGACACCCTTGATTTATAGGTTCTACAGTGTTTTTCACTTCAGTTAGACACTTTTTCACTTGACTTTGACACTCGTGCATGAGGAACATCCCATCCACATGTGTCTGAGTCAAGTGAAAACTTGTCTAACTCAAGTAAAAAACACTGTAAATAAATCTTGCATCTTGTCATGGTGGTTGCAGCCAGCCTTACATTCTGTATTGATATTGTTTAACAATGTCTGGATATATCCTGTGCTCCACAAATGCCTCATGAGAGAATCTATGGGTTTGTTAAAAAAAGTGTTTAAAAAAAAAAGTTGGCTTCAGTCATCTGTCTCAATTGAGTGATTGGATTGGATGTGATTGGAAGGACAGGGTTCAGAGGCTGAATGGTTTTGGTTCTTAGCCTAAATCTGGGAAGTTTAAATTCAAGGCAAGGTATGCCATAGACCATCAAGCAACCCACTTGCTTTCTGGTGAACATCTGCTTATCCATGTACCACTGAGACATCTGAAAGACATCTTCCATCAATATCTTCTCAATACCCTTAAGGTCCCTAAGGCAACATTGAGTCTTGAAATATCCTAATTGGATCCCTTTAAATGAGAGGCAGTTATCCATTGAATATTGCTTCACTCGTAAATATCCATGCCCCAGAACCATGATGTCCCTGAAAGTCATTTATGGGAATTCTTTCTTGTCTCTGGGAGGATCATCCTTGGGATGTCCCACCTGTTTAATTGACTTTGAGATAGATCTATAGGTCATATATGAGACTTTAACATCCCTCGAATAAATTTCAAGAAAAAGTTGAGATGTAATTCTGCTGGTGAAAAAGTTTTCCTTTTGAATGTTGTCCTGGAGAATTCCCTTTGCCCAAACATATTGATGACCCAGAGATGTGCCTAAAAATCATCCATAGGACTTCTTACTTATTCCTAGGGGATATCCTTTGGACAACCTTCAAGATCCACATTTGCTATCAGTTAGCACTTGAGTAATATATATGCCACTCAGCCATGCCTAGGAGATGTATCAACAATACAGCTTAGAAATCACCATGAACTGCCCTAAGGCCTTGTGCAAGATTGTGGAGAAGCATTCCTGTTTGAGGGACTGTATTTGGAGTGGTGCATGAGTCTTGAAAGCACCTCTTTCCTCTTTGGGTACTGCACTTGAAAAAGTATAATCCTATGTGTCTGCTGCATGTTCTAGCACCAAAAAAAAATCAATTGCTGGATTAGCAACTTTTTAGATAAATATTTATTGGTTAGTTGCCCCAAAATGCCTTTGATAACTCAGTCTTTACAAACTTTCTGAATTTCTGTGGAATATGGCTAGTAATAATGCAGTGAATTCATTATTAGAGCAAATCACAAGATCCGACTTCCTCTTGTTCCTCTTCTTTAGGGAAAGTTCATCAGAACGGGGCTGTGGAGTGTATCCCGCCATCCAAATTACTTTGGTGAAATTTTGCTTTGGTTTGGGCTCTATATGGCAGCTTTCCCCAGCCTCAGGGATCTGGAACACTGGAGCATTCTGTCCCCTGTCCTGAACATGTTCATCATTGTGGGCTTCAGTGGACTTCCACCACTTGAGACCTATGCTGCCAAAAAGTGGGGAAAGGACCCTGAATATCAGAAGTACAAAGCAAAGACTCCCATTCTTGTTCCTAAACTATGGTAGAGTATCTGTTGCATTTCACATTGAGGCTAGAAGTGATTCCAAACTTCATTCCCATTCTATATAAGCCATTGTTGGAGAGATTTGTTGATTTTTATCAGTGCAGTTATTTCACATGAATGAGTCCCCAATATTTTGTTATACATTTCATAATTTCATATATTAAAATTATGAAGTATTATGTTGCCATGATTATTGTTGCTAGATGTGACACCTTCCCAGAACACTTCTTCAACTAGGTGAAAATCTGAGACACATGCAGATTGTCAGATAATTAACTCAGTTTTCTTGTCAAAGTTGAATTCAGAATCAGTCTTTAATCCATACTCATTGGAATAATCAAGCAACTGAGGAGTGAAAAGTAGGATACTGGGTGAAAATTCATCCAATGTGAATTTCTCTGACTTAGACCACTTTGAAATTAGGAAAAGAAAAAGTTGACATTTGATGCATTCACCCTGTTATTCCCAAAATGCTTTGGATTTGTTTGCTGAGAAGAGTTTCCTGACCACATTGCTAAGTGAAACACTTTCAATTGTCTTGTTAGGTCTCCACATCAGGCCTTATTGGACTTCATTAAAAACACTCCCTCATGGAGGAAAGTATACAAACTTTGTGAAGTAATAATTCAATTTTTTTGTTATTTGATCATGAAAACAAAAGAAAACAAGGGAACCCCTTTGGTAATGGAAGGTCTTCTATAAGGCTCCATGCGAATTGGCAGTCATGTAACTGCAAGTAATAGTTTTCTCAATGGAAATAGCCTCTCACATCAAAATATGGAGAATGTTCATAATAATTTTGGATCTTGCTTACCTCTTTAGGCCCAAGCAACTGCATACGTGCCAAATCCATATACTTTTATTTTCCTCAGATCTGAGGTTAACCTGTTCACTGCTTAAATGATGTGTAAACACCACATGCCTTGTTTCTGGCCATATGCTAGCTTGACATGTTAATGCATCATGTTTTTTATCAATTCATCTTCTTCAAGTGGGCATGATTTAAATATAAATTTTTACTGTTTTTCCAATTTCCTATAGCCCACAACATTCAATGTGCTAACATCTAGCTAGCTAGAATGACTTAAAGAGCTGATTTCTTTTATGCTTCATTCTTTTACTAATGGATTTCTGTAGTTGCTCTGTGCGTTAGCTAATCAGATTGACAAGATGATCTTGGTGAGGAGATTTGTGTGGTATGCATTAGGTCAGATTCAAATTAAGCTTGTATGGGAGTTAGTTTTACTGGATGAATCTCATTAAAAGCTCATAATGAAATCTGTTTAAAGTTAAACGGTGTATATTGACCTAAACGGTGTATATTCCTCAACTATGTCGCCTTATCTTATTCTTATCGATGTTCCTGTTCCAGTTCATGCTTAATCCCTGACAAAGATAGGACTCTTCTCAATGCATTGCTCTTAAATCGCCAAGGTTGGCAAGCTGCACGTCGATAGCACATTAAAAAGACATGGCTGCAGAACCATCCATTCTTGGCCAGGGGTTTCCTCTACTATCGGATCCTTATTGCACGTCTTCAGCGTTTATTCGGGGCCATAGCCGTATTCATAGTGGGGTTGTAGTAGAGTGTACACGCAAATGCACGACATATACGAGTATCTTAATGGATGTTTTCGACTGCAGCGAATGCGTAAATTACTTTCGGGAAGAAAATTTCACGCGGGTATGCATTCAACGGAGGGAGAAAATGGTCTCCGTTCACATACAATGAATCAGCACCCCAAAAACTGGTGGCGAAAGTGTTGCTAACGGATTGCTCCGCGGCACGCAAGGAAATTTCGATTAAGGAAGAAATAAAGAAAAAAACTGGAACACTTTTCTCGAACCTTCCCCCGATATCCTTTCTCAACCGGTCTACCGCCAGTCAAAAAAGGTCGAGAACTATTACCCTGGATCATTTTTTTGGACTTGACAGCATAATCAAATCAGTCCTGTCTTCTCTACTTCTCCAGAGATGCATAGATTGATAGCAATTTGCAAGACTCGTCATTTGGGAGGGTATGTCATGACTTCCAGCCTCCTAAGAGAACTTGATGGGAATTTACAACTTCAGCACTGATTCATAGGCACTAGACAGGATATTTGGGGAAGAATGGGGGAAGCAAGATCTAAATGCCCACTTCATCAGGAATTAATGCAAGTGTCATGCAGGGACGTGACTTGAAAAATTGTAAAAAGCGTTTCGCTAAGTTCCGATGTATTCCTCCATTAACCTGGGGAAGGGCATTTTTAAGGTTGTTTTCATGTTGATCGGCCCCCCGAGGAAAAACCTCAGAAATAAGAAATATGTTATTTTGAAAAGTGAAGGACGTTCCTCTGTCATCTGCAAGAAAGAGCCTCTCAGTAAAATTATTTCTGCAGTGATTTTGGGACGAGTTTATCCACCCTAATGTTAACCATTGTTTCCTATGAACCTACCGACGCCAGCGAATTTCACGTTTCTTCCGATCTTATATACATATCGTGAGCCCGTAGATGTCCCTGGTATCGAAATACTAGTAGCGGCGTGATCCCTCGATGAGGCTTAAGGTCACTGGACTCGGCCCAAGCGCAGTGACGCTTCGGAATCGAAGGCGAATCTCACCACTAGGTGGTGCAGTGATACGCAGCAGGCCCTTGGAGTCGCTTCTCCAGCTCTGTCTGGTCGCTAAGTGACGCCATTTCCCTACCCTCCAGATTGGACGGAGCAGCACGCTGATAAGGTGCTAGTGAATTTCGCTGAATGCCCTAGGACAGGGGTGTCAAACTGAAATCGGTCGGCGGGCCCTGCAGATGCCTGCTGGCCGCGCCCATAAAATTTCGCTGAAATTTGTGCTGACAGTCAATGCGGAAAATTTCAAAAGCAGACGGCGGGCCGGATGAACCACCTCTGCGGGCCGGATCCGACCCGCGGGCCGTATGTTTGACACCCCTGCCCTAGGACCTTTTCAAGTCCATGCTCGGCCCAGCACAAAGCTCAGGAGGCGTCATCCTGGTCGAAAAAAAAAACCTTACGTTCGAAAGTATTCTCCATGACGCAGCCTTTTCTTCCGAGTGCTCCTGTCAAATATCTTTCAAGCAAGGGGGGGGGGGGGGGGGGGGGGGGGGGCCCGAAGGCTCTCCNGGAGGGGGGGGGGGGGGGGGGGGGGGGGGGGACAGGGAGGGAGCCAGAAGGTACCTTTCTCATGCAGCTTCGTACTTATTTGCGCCGGAGTAACATTCCCCCCCCCCCACCCAGAATGAAACCTATGCTGAGAATGTAATGCATAAAAATTTCATGCGATGCCGAAGTAATTCTGTACCAGAGTACATCAGACTCCGAAAAAATGAACGAGTAACTGTTACGAGAAAGAAAATCTGGTTTACTCTGAAATTAACTTGTAAGTGCGACCGATGATATATTCTCAAAGGAAACGAGCAACGACAGCTCCACTGTTTTCATTTTTACCACCCATGACTCTCCCGACGGACTCTCGAGAGAAACGGCAGCAGCATAAGTTTAAAATAAATAATTGATGAATTTCGTGGAGAACTCCCAGCGGTAAACGAAGGTAGCGGCGCGCAGAAGCGCTTCGTAGAAAGTGCGTCGCTCCTCGATCGTCATCGCTCGCCTCATAAGAGGAGGGGGGGGGGGGGGGGGGGGGGGGGGGGGGGGGGNGGGGGGGGGGGGAAGGAGGGGGAAGGGGGTGGGAAAGGAGGGGGAAGGGGTGGGAAAGGGGGGACCGTTCCCAATGGAGTGAGATCCAAAAGTCGTCTCCGAAAGGATTGTCAGTGCCGAGATGTTGCCGAAATTCGTGAGAACGATTGGAACCATGAAATCGAAATGGATTAACGTTTTTCCCCACAGCTAAGATGGACATCCCTCCATCGACGTCGAAAATTCGTCGACGCACGATGTGAAGGGAATCGAGTTGCAGAGGCAATGAATATGACTCTCGATTTTAGAATTTCAAACCTTGCCGTGGCACACAACTGCTCTTCCCCGCCAACGATTCTCCTCATTCTGACAGCGAAAGGGACGAATAAAATTATTTTGCAAAAGACTGTCGCCAGAAAGGAAAAAGAAGCGAACAGCGCCCGGGAACGGCATTAAAGCCCGCTGCTGCTGCTGCCATCTGGAGCCCGCGTCCCCAACCACCTGTAAGGCTCGTGATGCATCGGAGTGCCAACACCTCTTGGATCTTGTGTCCCGAATTCTGGACATTTCGATTTTTACGCATAATTCAGTGCGCATTATTTGGAACGGAAAATCCAGTTTTCAGCAAGCATGAGCGTACGAAAGAAGGCAGCCTTACTGCTAGCTATCAATTCGAGAAATTCTACAGAAGTTCTACAGCCGAAATGTTACATTTATATGCGCTGAAAAACTCTCCGGATCCAAGTATTTTCAAATGGGAGTTCGATTGGTTTATTATAATTACCTCCCTTTGCATGACGTTGATTTTCCCCCTCTTCTCTAGCAAAAGAAGAGAATACATTTTGAGAATTTTATGAGCAAGCAAATAGATAAGACCAGGACTGTTACCAAAAGGTGTTCCCCCCCCCCCCCCCCCCCCCCCCCACGTGAGGGAAGGTGCTCTGATTGAAACGGGAGCAAGCTTGAGGTTTTCCGCCTTTTGTCGTGCTGAACAGGTCCAAGAATTATGGCAGGATATTTTTCCATTCAAGATATACTCGTGGAACATACATTAATATTCATACGAAAGCCAAAAGTTTCATTTCGCTCTTGTTTCTAGTGTTTCTACAGACTTGTCGAAGTCAAGGGAAAAAGTGTCAGACTCAAGTGAAAAACACTATAAATAAATTCGTGACTTATCGTCCCATCTCTTCGTTGTTTCTCATTTGCTCTCTGTGACAGATCCGTCGACACTCTTTGAAATTCACATAAAAACGAACGAGTTAAGGAACTCTATAGACCTTCTGAATATCAGCGTTTGTTTCACGAGTTTGAACGGATTGGTTCGTGTCATGGAAAGCCCCATTCTGTGTACCAGTGAGTTGGGGTTGCCAGACGAGCTCGTTCAAATTCCGGGACATCGAGTTCGAAAGCGAGGACATTTTTGAATTCGCATCGAGACGCTGTCGGGCTCCCCACTCTTACTTTACTCCGTGGAATGTTTATCCTTGCGTCGGCAGACAGAAACGCTTGGCCGCTATTGACAGAGAAGAGTGGCTCGTCTCGGTGGCGAAGGATCGATGAATTTTTGGAACCTGTTGAGCCCGATCCCCGAGATTTGCCGAGACATTCCGGGAGAAGGTCGGTCTCGGTCTGTCGGCCCTGGAAGAGACGGGACGAGATCCCTCCTCCTCCAACGCTGCCTCCTCGCGAATCCTCCAGACCGAGTCACAGAACGACGCCTCCCCCAGCAGATAAACGGCAGAAGGAGGCAGGAGGGTGCAAGAGAAGGACGAAGGGGGCAGAAGAATGCAAGAGGGGATCGAAGGAGGCAGGGAGAGGCAGAAGGATGCAAGAGGACGAAGGATGAAGGAGGTAGACGCAGCCGAGGGCCCGAATAACGACGTGGAACGAATAATTCGCCGGTGGACCGAAGTGAGAAACCCTCCATGAACTCAACTTCGAAGGTCTCCTTTTGTAATTCTGCACCTTGCCATTTCTCACCGGTCGGAGTCTTAAGGCCAAAGCGACGGCCGAGGCGGATCCCACCGGACCCAGCTTCCGTCCCATGCTGTTCCGAACCGGCAGGGGCAAATTAAAACCACCGAGAGCGAGATTGAAGTGTGGGCGTGCGACGGCCACCTTTTCATCTTCCTTTGTTAGCCTCGATCGAGCCCAATCAACGACAGAGGCGCGAATCGAGCTCCGTCGAAGACGAGCCGAGCTTTCATCCCCTTCCTCTTAATTAGCTCAGATTTTCTTCCTGTCACCTCGCAAGCCGAGAGACATTTTTCATTCGGCCAGATTTCGAAGATCGCCTCGTGCTGCTCGCGAAGTCGCCGACTAAAATGATCTCTGTGAGCCCAATCCGAAGTCCTCCGCCATCGCGATCCTTCCCAGAAGGGGCAAACTCTTTTCTCTCGTGACGTTCGGGCATTTCGCCACTAATTGCTCGAGTGCCCCTTCGTATTTTTAGTACCACCGGCCATGGCAACCGGCCGATCCGTCGCAGCGGGAGTGCGACCGGATGAACCCGATCTAAATCTAAGCTTAATCCAATTCCGAAAGCATCGAATAAAAGTTCAAACTCAGATAAAGTTCAGCAGAGGCGAGGAACAGGCCCCAGGAAACAGCTCTTTCTGATCTCGATCAGGCATTTCTCATTTCCGGTACCACACGTATCCACGACCGCGATCAGGATGACTATGTCGTACGCCAAACGCATTTCCCCGAGCAGTGCCATCCCACGACCCCGACCAATCAGAGCCATCCCGCGACCTCGACCAATCAGAGCCACGCCTCCGGCCCAATCACACCGGCGACCCCGTCTCGGCCTCGCAGTCACCCTTCACCTTCCATCGAGAGACGTCGCGCACTCTCTCTCTCTCTCTCTCTCTCTCTCTCGCTCTCTCTCGCTCTCTCTCCGCTCGTCGCTCGTTCTCATCCTCGATCGCATTCAACCTGGAGATGCCGCGCCTCGGATTCTATTTTTGAACCGGCGGGATCGAAGTCCACCCGGAGACCCTTTTATCGAACTCGATTTGCGGGGAAGCTCGGCTTGAAGCTCGATTGAATCCGAAAGGCTTTACCGACGCCGATTTCTGATGTTTCGGCGATTGTCGTGCCAATTTGGCACATCCCGTGCCAAATTTTCATGGGGAAAAAAAAAGTCGCCGTAAGGAAGGCAACTCCACGAACGTAGTTCGGCCCCAAAACTCGTTGCTTCTTCATGGCACCTCACGGCCTCGATGGCGTTTTCGATCCATCTTCATTTTTCCGCGTAACCGAGGATCGAAGAAAAGCGCTCCATCATCGTCGAAAACGTATCGACAAATCGGCGTAAGAGGCGGCCACAGTAACACGGGTGCTTCTATTTTATTGAGTATGAATGCATGCAAACTCACGCTATGTCGTCGCCATGACAAAAAAAAAAGAGAGACGCTCCTGGAAGTTCCTGAATTCAAAAAATAAAACAAACAAGCCAGAAATATTAAGACAGTGAAGTGGTTCGCTGTGCGAGCGTCGCCATCACCTTCGCTGGCTTATCCCTTTCTTATCCCTTGCTTATCCTTTTCTCCAGTTTGTCCACGTCGTTCGTGTTAATCGGATTCGGACTATTCCATTATCCCTGGCATATTTCAATTCTTGGCACCTCTTCAACTTTAAATATATGCATGGGCGCATTCGCATTAGATATTCAATTTAGATGTATTATTTATTATTATTAATATGCTATTAGCACAGTCATAGCTCCCTTTTATTCGTCTCAATGAGTTCCTCTGTACTGCTTTCAGATACAGTGTGTTTCAAAAGTCGCGCAACCCTGTATAGAAACAAAAAACTGTTGAATAAAAATAACAAAAATGACATAAATAACATAACATAAATTTGCTACGACATTTTTACCTATAAACATACCTATATATATGTTCCTTCAATTAATCGACTCACAATATTTTGTATGATGTATTTTGTAATTATATCGGTTCGCGCGACTTTTGAAGCACGCTGTGAAGGAAAACTCTCTTTTGTGCCTTAAAAAAAATATTATTATCGAGGATTTGCGAGAAACATTCTAATATTCGAAATGTAATCGAGCGGTATTCGTATTTACATTCCGAGCAGGAGTTCGAGACTTCAAGAACCATGGTCGAAATTCAACTCGGACCGTGGAGCCAGCATTCGCATTCATCGGTTGATCCATCCATCGATTGATCCATTAGCATTCATCGGTTGATCCATCCATCGATTGATCCATTCGCATTCATGAATTCATTCGTACGGTGTCTTTTTTTTTCCCCTCCTCAACTCGGTTCCGCAGCCTCGGATCGATGCTTTAAAATTTGAAAAACAAGTTCAGACATGAGTTTTTTTTTTTTAGCGGAGATTTGCGACCATCAGCATCGCTGAATGCCAAAAAAATCGTCGAAATTAGAAAGGATTATTAGCAGTCAGCCTGCGTCGAAGTCGGCCATCGGAATGGCGCCAGAGCGGATTTTTCTCTCAGCTTCGAAAAGAAAAAAGTGACCCGAATTCCGAGGCGTCCAAATGTTCGGCGACATCTGTCATACGCGGTGTCGCGGTTTCCATCGCGGACCTCGCGACGGCGATCGATCCGCTTCGCCCGAGATCGAGCATTTGGCATCGCAGAGCGAAGCCCCGGCTGCAAAAGACGACACGGACGAACGGAAACGGATGAATTTCGTCACCTGGGACGCAGAGAGGCGGTGGAAGCGGTCGGAGCAGCGTCGCTAGGAGCAAATGAAGACGTGGGACGAGGAGATGATTCATTCCGCAAACGTCCGGCACTGCATCTGGACTCCCCATTGTGAACCGGGTTCTCCGTTCCCACATCATTCCTTCCGCGAGAGGACAGGAAATCTTTCTCTCTCGAACGCAATAACAGTGCGTCCTCCGTTCGGGCTCTTGTCATCCCTTTTTCCCTGGGAGGACATTTACGTCCCGGATGCACGAGATCGTCCTCCACCTCTCTCCATCCTCCACCCTTCTCCATCCTCCACTCCTCTCCACCCTTCTCCATCCTCCAATCCTCTCCACCCTCCATTCCTCTTCCGTGTTCTCCTCGTCTCGGGGGAACCGTGCGTGCGTTATCGGCGGGGAGAATTCGATAAAGAGAGGAATAAAAACCGGGGCCGGTTACACATCGGGACGAGAGATCTCCATTTCCTGCTCGGAAATCACGGATGGAGGCGCAGAGGCTGCCTATAAAACGGCTCCGTCTTCGGGGGCGGCCTCCCGATATATCTCTCATTCATCGTGCACTGCATACGAACAGAAATCTCGGTCAACTCCGTCCCCATTTCCTGTCGGCGTATCAGATGCGGCGAACGAAGTGGCATTCCTTTTCGTCCGCATCGATCCGGATCGAAGGAAAAAGGAGCCGGTACGGCACACGTACGCATCCGTGTCGGCGGATGAATCTCGGCGCCCCGGAACATGTCATTAGTCGAAGATCACTCTCCTCCCCGCATCACGAAGCAGATAAAACCTCTCTCGGGCGAGCACGCAATCCCCGTGCCGTGGCGGATGGGATGGGAGTGAAATCACTCGGAGAGGGTCTCATCTTCGCCCTTTCCGCCGTCCATAATCGAGTCCCTTTGGAAATCATTAGACGTGCTAATGACGGAGTACGAGGAACGGAATAATTGCATCCCGGAATGGTAGGAAGTCCGTCATTACGGCGTAATAACAGAGCGATTCCTCTCCTCCTTTTGTCATGCAGCTCATTTGCGTGCACAGTGGCTCTCACAACTCTTCGTCTACTCTGTTGACGGGTTCCATGCCGATCTTCTTCTTCCACGGCAACGTCGGTCGATCGTACCGGTTCCTCTTCTCCCCCTTCCGACGGGATTAGCATATTGCCGAGAGGAGTGAAAGGGGGGAAAAAACGGTGCCGTCGAGAGGGAAATGTGCGAGCCGTTTTTCATCTGACGCCGTGCCAAGTGTCAGGCGAACCGAATTCGCACTCTTTCCGATCCCCTTACATCACGATCCTTCGTCCGACCTTTTTTATTTTCCTTCCTCGAGAGAACTGTTTTCAATCGCAGAAAGAGATGCCAGCGATGAGGGTGTCATATCGGTGGGCTTCACTTGTCAGGTGGGCCTCCATCGAGGAGCAATAAATCATGCCCTTTTCGATCACTCCGACTCTGGTGTAATAAGGATCCATTGACACGAAAACCTCTCGCTGAGTCCCGCGAATATCCCGGCATTTTTTTCTTTTCGCCCCACTTCTTCTCTTCTCTCCCGCCTGTTTCTTTTTCAAAATCCTTGTTTTTTTCTCCAGCAACACGGAAGGTCTCCCTGATGGAACCCAACCGAGAAGCCCGGGATGAATGATGGCGGGAGACCCTGCCGCAAATGAAAGGTCTGGAAGGTGCGAATAAGGAGGATGAGCACGGAACCGGGGAATCTATCACCCCCAAACATCCGAGGTGGGATTTTTTTTTCCCTAGACAGGAATCCCTTTTTTTTTTTTTTTTTTTTTTAGTCCTTTTCCTCCGATGAAAGAAACTTCTTTAGGACAGGATTAGTCGCGGCGACATGAACCCTACTTAGACCCATGCATCACGAGCTTTCTCCCAAATGAATCCCCCCACCCCTTAGCGCCTTCCCACAAAAAAAAAAACCAGGACTCCCTCCCCTCCTGCCGTCTGAGGATTGATATTTTTGGAGCTTTTCATCACACGATGGCTCTGTCTGGCTGCGTCTCCGAATCGGGACGGAGAGAGACACAAAAAGAAGAGAGCGACGGGAGCTTACATAAAAAGGTGTTTATTCACATTCAGCGTAACACTTCAGTGAATGGAAAAAATCACTTCTGTCATCAGATCAAGTGAGGAGCTCGACCCTCTAAAAAAAAAAAAAAAAAAAAAAACNTTATCGAACATTCAAAACACCTATTGTCTAAACAAAAAAAAAAAAAAAAAAAAAAAAAGTCCATGTTTTTAAGCACCTCCGAACGGAGAGCTGCATCGAAGATCGACAGGGGAAAAAAAAATCCTCCTCTACACCCATGGAAACAGAAAACAAAGATTCCTCTCAGCATCTCAGCATTCTCGATGAGGTAGAACTGGGAAAACTTCCTCGGTTTCCTTTCCTTCATTCCCATCACATAACATTGGGGAATCTGCAATACTGTTTGAGCAAAAAGAGCAAGCCAGAGGAATCCAAGCTCTGTCTCATCTCATCATCTTCATTTAAACCTGTTATGTTCGTATGCTTGCTCATTTGCATACCAACTCTAATTCATCTGTCATGGATCATCAAGAACTCGCTCTTTTGATTTCTATCCCCCTGGTTCAATAGGGGAAATAAAAAACAGGACAAAAAAATAAGCAAATGAAAACGTGATGATCATCGTGTGTTGCAATATGGCAGTAAACTGGATACAATGATCGTTTCTTGATTTGTGGGTAGAGAAATCCAACAACATGATCCTCTGAGAAGACTCAGCAGGTAAATAGTTGAGAAAAAAAATCAATATCACATACCAACATCATCCCCATCATCCTCCTCGGCCTTCCAATTTTATAGAAAGAGCAAAGTGAAGGAAAGTTTCCACATGATTTGCATGCTTACTGGCCCAATGTATACAAACTCAAAAATGAACTTCTGTTCCCCTTTCCTCTTCAACCAAAGCGGTATTCACAAGAGAGTCCGCCAGGATGACGTTTTTCAAGTTTACGAGGACAATCCCAAAAGAGAGAGAGAGAGAGAGATGAGAGAGAGGATTCAAGCCGAGTCGTGATGGAACTGGAAGAAGAGAGGAAGAAGGAGAAGGATTCAAGCATTCCCTATCAAAGCCTGGCTCAATGGATACATCTACAGAGACAAAAACAAAAGGTCATCTCAGTCTCAAAATAAAAAAGGGGAACTTATAACAAGATGATGTCATGTTTCGCGTGCGGATGTGCGTGTCGCTTGCTGAAGGTATCTTTCTGAAATGTACTTCTGTTCTTTTTTTCACGTTTCATTTGAACGTCCTCTCTATCTCCCTGTTCATTCACACTAATATCCAGGGGAGTCCCTCTCTTCACCTACGCATACCAGACACACACTCACAACTTCATTCCCTGCTGTCACACATATCCCCAGACAGACAGACAGACACACAAGATGACGCACATGACACACATCCACATCGGCATCCACATCCACGTGTTCCGTTGGAGAATGTCACTCTCGACTAATGTTGTTTGAAAAGAAGCGTAGACGGCTGCTGCTGCTGCTGCTGCATCTTGTCATTCATTCATCCAATATGCCCGTGACTTCTCGTTACTGGATCAAGGAAAAAAAAAGGACCGTTAGCACACAATCAATTTCAAGCAACTTGAAGGATGAGCAAATCCTTTAGAACCGTAGTTCTGGTCCCAAAAATACGAACGATTAAGTGTGATTCCGGGACCAAGAAACGATAAAGAAAAGATATGAAACGAGGAGGATGAATGGAAGAACGGGAAGGAAAAAAAAAAGAGGGATAGGGAAGAAATAAAAAAAAAAGGAGGGGACAGAGGGTGCCATTATCAATCCATCATGGGATGACGCTTCTAATTCCACGTCTTTTTTCCCCCTCTCGTCTCCCTTCCTGAGACATAGATATCAAGAGAAACGCCAGGAAAAAAAGGAAGAAAGGAATAGATGGTAGGAAAGAGAGGGAGGAAGGAGGAAAGGAGAGAGGAACAAGGATGACATGTCAAGGAATTAATTCCCTTGTCCGGGTGAGGCAGAGGCATCTGAAAAGAGAAAGACCCAGACCCTTCCCCTTCTTGGGGACAGGATGAAAATTGGCCCAATTTATTACGGTACCTTCCCCCTCATTCGATTCTCCTCCTCCTCCTCCTCCGCGTTTCATATCGGCTTCCCTTTCCTCCTCCCCTTTTCACGATGACACAAATGAATCACCGACCGAGAGCGAGGGAAACTCGGAGCGGCGAGAGCGCGAGCGAGAACGGGATACATATATAATCATTAGGAGTTTAATCATCTTACGCCTGGTGGAGCCAGTTACTAATTAAACATCATTATAATTCCTCGTGTAATTATCGTCGGAGATGGCGGGTTTCCATGAATACGGAATGGATTCCACTGGATGGGAGAAATGGAGGCCCTGGATTACATGAGTTATCCCCGAGAGACAGACACACACCTCCCTCCTTCCCTCCCTCTCCCTCTCCCCTTTCCATCTTCCCATCTTTGCCATGGATGGTGACCCCGTCCCTTCACGTCAAAATGCTATATGATGACTAGGGCGGATTAGGGCTATAATAATGGGACCCCGTCTCTGTAAGAAGGAATGTCACGGGGCTATTATTCATGTGCAACGCAGAGACGAGACCGTATTCCTAATGAAGATATCGAACAAACAATAACATTCCCTCCCGTCTCACCTTCATCGGCTCCCCCTTTCCACGATCACGTAAGCTAAGCGTCTCTCCACCTTCTTCCTCCTCTTTTCTTTGCATGCTAATCAGTAACCACTCCCCTTAACATCGTTTCACGATCTACGGTGGAATCCGCCCACCGATCTCCGATCGTGCATTACCCGAGAGCCATCGTGAATTCTTCGGAGGAGCTACTGCGCGGAATGTAATATCATGAATCCAGGATGAAACCGAGAAGCAGGAGGAGACGATGACGAAGAGACGCAGGCAGGATCTCGAGCGGACTCCTGGGGATTCGTCGACCTATATGGACGACCTACATAGATCCCTCTCTCGTCCCTCGTCCCCCTCTCGTCCCTCATCCCCCTCAAGACTCCCGTTTGCCGTTTCCCCTCCGCGGCGAAAAGGGTTCCCGACGATCTCTGCCTCCGGGCCCTCGGTCGAGGCAAACGTGTTCTGCATACTGAATTATGGGCTCCACAATGAGGTGCCATTAAAAAGGAAAAGAGGAAAGGAGCGGAGCGGACATAGTTCATCGGCAGCAGAGCGAGAAATCTCTTCGCATACCTTGCTCTGCCCTGGCCCTCTAGACTCATTAATAGTTTCGCATCGCATATACCCCAGCGCGGCGGGTTGTCCCGGACCTTATTTACGCTCCTTCGATTGCCTCCCTTCCATAACTCTCCATTCGTCCGGGGATTCCATCGACCGAGTCTATGGCGAAACGCAAGGGAACGACTTGGATACCCACCTGCTGTAGACTAGGGTCATACATGCCTCCGGCGTTTGAATAACCTCCAGTTTGTGGTACCTGGGGACGAAAGAGAAATCGACCATGAGTTCGTGTCATGCAACGGAACGAGAAACCGTGAGATTCGAGAGCGTCTTCCTCACTTGAGATTGAGGCAACGAGGAATAGGAATCGGAGCCGTTGATGGCAGCGGCGGCGGCGGCAGCAGCAGCCATGTTGTACATGCCGGCAGGACCACCATCGGACCCTGGGGGAGGTGAAACCATCGGACTATGACCACCACCCCCTCCACCTCCACTTCCCAGCGAATACGGGGATGCCCCTGCTAAACATACGTGACTTTACGGGGGTCGAAACCGGGGCATCGTAAATAATACATATACATACATATATGGGCCGCACGAAAGGGCTTTGATGCGTTTCGTGCGACCCACACGACCGCACTTCCATCTGGCGGGGGGAGACATGCCGGACAATAAAGTTGCCGCTTCGGGCAACGAGCGGGGTCGATTGGGAGAAAAATGAAGCGTGTAAAATACTGTTCGGCCATCAAATGCCACAAAAATGGGGTAATGGATGGCCGCAACACTATTCTTCGGACACTACGTAAGGGTGTCATACGCATTAGACAAAATTCTAGGCCTCTCCTTGGTTCCAACGTTCCAAATTCGGGTTTACTTCAATTACTTTCGCCCAGTTGATTGGATCGTTTTGAGTCCCAAGGACAGTTTGATATTCTTAATCGTTCAAGAGGTACAATTACGAGCTTTGTTCAAGCTCCCACGTACTACGTACTAACAGGATAGTCTTGAACATGGTATAACCCTCACGGATCACATTTATGGTAGGCGCAATGAATGATAATTCAGCGCACTGTCAGGAAAAACTGCTTTTGGGAAAGTAGATGAGTTGAGAAGATACTCCTCGAGGAGTAACGCTATTTTATTCGTCACAGGCTCAGGTCACGAAAATGTAAACAAATTATACATGGACCTTTTCAAGTCTTTTTTTTCCAGCTGCGGAGCGGCAGGCGCCATGCTATTTTGAGCCTGTATACCTCCTTGCCACCAGATGGCAATAGGAGTGATGGGGGGGGGGGGGGGTTCCGCGCCGATCTAAGGGAACGCCCGTCTGTTGTCCACACCGTATATTTTTAGACCGTGTCCAGGGGGAGGAAAGGCATGGGACTGTGACCAACTCCTCTTCCCTCTTTCACTTCCCCAGGAGTATGGTGATGCTCCTTGCTACATGCATCATCGAGCACACACCAGTTTCAGGAAGATTACTCGAGAACGAGATTGCATTTCTTCCTTCCCCGAGCCAGGCCCAGCCGGCCGGATTCCGTGCGAAGCCGGACAGCGAAGGAAAAGGCCCGGGGATTACACGGGGGAAAGAACTGAAAAAGCAGATAATCCTTGCTCGCATGCTACGTCTATCTCCTCTTTTCTCTTCTTTCACTCTTCCTCATCCTTCCTTCGACCCCCCTCATTTTTCTCTTCCCTTCCCCCCTCTCTTCTACGCGAGGGATCACGCAGTTTTGCCTGTCATCACGAAGCGAACGGTGGCAGAATCTCGTCAACAGACTCGCACATACTCTACACACAGCCCACGCATGCATGCATCCCAACATACAGCGTTCTTCACTCGAATCAGGCGCTATCTCACTCGACTCCGACTCGCATGAATAAAGCAAGCCATGCATGGACGAGGAGTCTCGTGAAAAGCGTCGTACGAGTGAAAAACACTGTAGTACGTATTACGCACAGGTACATGCATATCAATCTCATTCTCACCTGCAGCTTTCTTGGCTGCGTAAAGGTTGGCCTCTTCTTGCGCTTTGGCTATGTTCTTCTTGTACCTGATCCGCTTATTGCCAAACCAGTTGGATACCTGAAAAAAAAATACGAGACAGAGGGTGAAGAACGAATCGAGGGAAGAAGAACACCTCGCACGGTCGGGAGAGAAGAGAGAACCCCGTCCCTGCCATTAAGGAGTTGATGAACATATAATTACAGTTAACGATGGAAGCACCTGTCTGGTTCCTGTGTCCATCCAGGGCAACACCACGTCCTCACATTGATTCACTCAATTACCCCTCGCGCGTTGGGTTTGCGGACGCCTACCGAGTACCTACAAGCCTGGATTACTTTTCTCTTCCTCGATGCCTTTTTCATCTTCTACTTAATGTCCCTCTTTTAACGAGGCCTAGGCTCTTCGCACGCTACTCTTGGGGCAACACCTTCTCGCACATCCTTTTCTTCCACTAAAGAATTGCGACAAAACCTCACCTGGGAAACAGTGATGCCGCATTTGCGGGCGAGTTCCTCCTTGGCCTCTTCTGAGGGGTACGGGTTGGAGAGGTGTGAGTAGAAGTACTCGTTGAGTACTTCCGAAGCCTGCTTGCTGAAGTTCCTCCTCTTCCTCCTGAAATGCACAATACAGACGTGGCTCTAGTCAACGTTACCCGCTTCTTAATCCCGTCTGAGTTTAAGCTTAAGGCCAACAACTGAAAAGGATAAATGGGAGGAAGATCCAGACAGAAGAGAAAGAGAAAGAGGGGGGGGGGGGGGGGGGGGGGGGGGGGGGGAGGTTCAAAAAAAAAAAGAAGAAAGCAGAAAGAAAGGAGGATGGAATCCTATTTCAGGGAGTGTAGGACAAGGGACACAAAGAGGCAGGAATCAATAATGGACCACGGTCCCATGGTCCAATCTCTTCTCTTCTTGCCAGGCTAGGAGTCAGGAGTCAGGAGACGGGATCGTATCCCAGCCAAGTAAGGGGACAGAAAATCGGATAATACCCACACCCCCTTTCGCAATTGCCTTCCATGGCAATCACCTGAAAAACTCCCAAAACGGGATCGAAGTCGACCCTTCTCGCTCCCGAATGTCTACAGTTCTCATCTTACTGATTCCAGTTCCGTGACGCGAACATGAAAAAACGGATACTGCATTTGCGCACGAATTCTGGCTCGAGACAGAATTTTCGCCCCTAAAATTGAAAGCCGCCCTCGAGATACGAGCACTGACTACTACTACTGATTTCGTTTCATCATCATCATCATCATCAGTCAGCGAGGCATTAGAAGGGCGTAATGAGCCAGGCCGATGAAATGGCAACGGATGAGATCGCAAGAAAGGAAGGAAGGGGAGAAGATATAGAGAAGGCACTGTAATGAGAAACCAAAACCCATCTCAGGCCGTCGGTGCCATATCCCCTTTAAGAACGGGCCAAGAAACGTGCAGCGATTCACCAAATGGCAACTAAGGCCAGCCTGGGCATTTATGAAAGTGCACCCTCTAACGTCCCATAATTGAGGCTGATTACGAGCTCCAATTCCTATAATGGGAGTGAGTTCCACAGAAAGAGAGGGAGAGATAGAAAGACAGATAGAGAGGAGGGAAAGACTCATGTCAGCGTGCCATGTCATCGAACCTCTTTTCTCCTCTCTCTTCTTGCTGCCTTTTTCCTTTCCTCTCCTTTTGCCACTTACCACTGTCTCAGGTCCATCTATGTCCAAGAAAGTGGAGAGGGAGGGGAGAGGGGCCAAGCTGGGTAAACCGAGACTAGTAGTGCGTAGTGCTTCCTCACCCAATGCCCAATTCATGGGAAAATTGAAAATTCCCAATAAAAAAGTTTGTTTTAGGTACTATCTCCACTAAAATCTGAGTAACGTGCCCCTCTTGCATCTGCAAGCCAAATTCCACCTAAATCAAGATATCCCTGAGCTCTTGTCGGGCACAGAAGTGGGAACAGACATCGATAGATAAGAAGAAACCTATCTGGGTCCCTCTCCTTTTTGGAAAAGAGACCCACTGAAACAAAGTACTACAACATTTGGTTAGAATATCTGTCAGGGAATTTCTCTCAAGCTATAAGGAACGAATCGTTGACATTTTTTGGCACCGGAATCTGTTTCTACAGAGAGACTCTTGTTAGGGAGACCCGATGTCGTCTTTCCACGGAAGAGATGATCGTCAAAGAGCAATACCATTTGGGCAGCCTCCGAGAAGGCATTGCGGCCATGGCGGGTCCATTCATCGCCATATGTCAATGTCGGAGTCTCCAGCATCTGCTAGGGACTCCTGCAATCTCAAGAATCATCGAGCGTCTACATTTATGATATCGAAGTAAGTGCGGACGCACGATCATCGCGGATGGTTATCACCGCCTAACAATAACAAAGTAGACAGAATAAAGGGAGAGGATGAAGACAGAAGAGGACAGGGGGATTTTCATTTTCATTGCATCCACGACGAGCTTTTAAGAAGATGGGATGAGAAACCTGGCATCGAGGAATCGGGAGCGGAGGATCATAACAGCCTCGCAGGTGCTCTGCTTCAGCTGCACTTGGATGGATTGGAATTTCTTGTGGATGATCTGGACCATCCTCTCGATCTCCTTCGGTGTGATAGGCCTCGTCCGGCTCTGCTCCCTCAGCAGGTTCATCACGTGCGTCGTGAATTCGTTGCACGCCTGCCGTAACAAATCCACATTTAATCCAGTACAATCCACAGGCACCATACATAAAAAATGACGACACATCAACCTGAACTAATTTCATGAGAATTTTCATTTTCATAGGAATCTCAATTTTCATTCAAGCTGAAAATGACGCCCTATTTGATATTTCGGTGTAAAAAAAAATAATAAAACGATATAACAAAACACCGATGAAAAGTATGGATATTAAGAGCATTTGTTAAGTGCAATAAAGAATGGCCTGTTAAAGCTAACACTTTCAGGTCAGGAATCACACGATTTCCATTCTTTACTTTTTACTTATCTTTTATTTAATCAATTCTAGGGTTGGTACAAAGATACGCGATTTCTCTTAAGAAAAAAAAGCTAACATCGTTAGGAAGGAAGGTTCTAAGCTTTATGATGTATAGGTCGAAAAACAGTTAATTTTACCTCAAGTTTTTGCCATATATGGGTTAAAATATCCTAGAAAGAGAACTAGTAAGCGTGAAAGTTCTGGGTGAGCCGTGAGATTCGTCTTCGATGAACTACCTTATTTGGCGATTGCTTGACACCTGATCTCGAAATTCCGAATATCCTCTCGCATCCTGTTTCCAGGTTTCTGGACACTTGGATGTGTATGTATCGAAGCGGAAAATCCAGTTTCCAAGAAGTATGGACTTACGAAGGAAAGAAGGCGAGCCACTAGCAACGAATTCCAAGAAACCATTGAAAGTAGGGCAGTCGATAGTTTCTTTAAAATATTATGCGGGAAAAAATGATCGGGGTTCAAGAGGATATGATTAAAGTTGCAAGTCATGAAAAGAAAAGATGATGACCATCTCAAAATAAACTTGAAAGTCTCTCTGACCTCTTCGATTTTCTTTTGCATGCCTGATTGTCGTGAAAATAAAAGAAGTGAAACTTCCTTGGAAGTTTCTGTACTTTCCTCACAGCAGTTAGCAGTACAGCACATAATTTCAAGTCGAATATGTGCGAGAATGGGAGTAGTTACATTCAGTCCAGAGAGGGGAAAAAATGAACTATTGTTATCCATCTGTGATCACAACTCATGGTTTGCTGCTGTTAACAGAGATATAGAAAGGTTTGAAGGTTTTAAAATAGGATGCAATGTAATTTTGCAATACTAAGACTTGACAACTTGCTTTGCAAGGATCCTGAAAATATATAAAATACAACAATATCACCATATACTTATTATCTTGTGTTACCGTTATCTCAACATATATTGGTTGATCAGTAAAAACTGCCCTGTAGGACGTTGAGTGGGTATTAGAAAAAAAGGAGAAAAAAACGAATCTCGGGAAAATAGGTATCGCGGATTAATCTGCTGACTATCTGAATCTGCTGCTTCTTAAGCAACCTCTGGATCAACGGGATGTGATCGTCTTAAAATACCCTCGCATTAGGAGACCAGGATGTTCATGCCCTCGATTCAATTATCGCGCTGTGATTTGAAGATTATAGGGTCCCTGATTGACGCATGAAGAGAGAATGGGCTCATTGGAAGAAGAGGAAATGTGTCGGTCTCAGGCAAAGGAGATCGTGAGAACACTATAAAAGGGAGACGGCTGTGCTGCGAATGCATCCCATCAAGGATCTGTGCGGAACGGCGTCATTCTGGGAGCCAGACCCAGGCCGCCCTGGTTCATGGAGCCCACATAGAATGGCACATTCTCTTTTACTGCACGTGAACGTTACTAGTCCTTCGAGTACTTTTATATTGCACCCTTCATAGTATTTTCAGCGAAGTGATTCTATAAAGGAAACTGAAAACGCTCCAAGTGGGCGAGGAAGTAGTTAGAGGATTCTCAATTCCCGGGTCACAAAGGAAATCACGGCATCACGTATTGTGCATAAAGGCATGGACAAGAGGAATGCTCCCACACAGCCGTCCAATACGAACAAAGCACTTAACGGGAAGACCGACATGGAACTCGTGCTCTACGATGTCTCTCCATAGGAGAACAATGATCCACATTCCTGGCTTGTTCAACAGAAATGAGACAGCTTTACGATGGCTTGAAGCATGTTTCATTTCTTTCCTCCCCATCACTACGAACTGGTCCTCATAAGTGTTCCAAGTGGACAGACTTGGCTCAGAATCAGCTGAGTTTCTAGAGGTGACCTTTACAATCTCATTACAATCTCATTTCCCTTACGAGGCACTTCGCACCCTATAATCAGGTTCCCATTTGAGTTTAAAGTCCCAATCTCAGAGAACAAACTCTACCAAGAAAAGAAACTTCTCGAGACCTCAAGCGATAACTCTCTAGATCTCGGGATCCGGGATGTCTAATAGTCTCGCGAGCGGACGAAATGGCGACTGACCTGCTCGTATTTCTCCAACTCTTGGTGGTAGATGGAGCGGATTTGTGAGAGTTTGGCCCTGTAGTCGGAGTGTTCGATGGCATTGTCAGAAGTGGGTCCACCTTGAGCGGCTGCAGCAGATGCATTCGCGGCTGCACCAGCACCGCCACCCTTCTCGGGTCCCGCAACCCCTTCCGCTATCAACATGTTGTCCAGCCTCATCAGCTGGGGGTCTGGAGGCTCCTCTTCCTGCGTGTTCCGGAGGCTGAGGACTGCAACAAACAAGGAAGAGCATCCCATGAATTTCCTGCATATTTTTGGAATAAAGGAGAATTCCGAAAAGACAACGGGTTTTAAACACGAGAGGCACGAGTGAAGGGGGCCTCCCGTCTCATACAGAATCCAAAGAGCCGACTCAATTTCCTGTCCGCTCCCTATCTTCTCGATAAGGAAGAACACTGGTGCAGAAAGGAGGAAGAATGAGGGGATGAGAGGAGTGAGAAAAGAAATGGAGTAGGAAATCGAGCAAGGGAGTTTCAAAGCAACAATAACGGAGTGACCAGCTATCGAGTCTCAGCTCTCCCCTGGGAGACTCAGCCCTAGGAAGATGAAATGAATCCCTCTCAGAAACAAGGCCTCCACGGCAACACAATGACGACATCGTTCTATCCGACACCAAGCCTCTGGGATTCGTCATCTCGTGGCCCCTCTCATCTGAGACCAATGGCGGCGCAATATTCATTTTCGGATTTCGATACGATAGGGGGAGATACATTGAAATGCATAACGCACTTTCCTGCAATTGAGCATCCTCGTTGACATATTCCTTCCGATTCTACTCGCGCAAGAATGTTATAATGCTATATATGGAATTGGAGGTCAGGAGAAACAAGAGCAAATAAACACGATTTCTTATAATGTCTTTGAATCAGTGAGAGGATGTAACCAGTATAAAGCTTGCTCGAGACAAGAAACGGATTTGGACTAACTTTTCGAAACTAATTCTTGTGAAAACTGACCTATGGCGAGAAAATAGGATTAAAATATTAAAATTCCAAGCACCGTTCGCAATTTCACAAACTGCCAGTGCAAATTAGAGTTCATTCAGAATTTTAATTGAGAGATGGCTTTAGCGTGCATAAATCAGCAACATATCCTCATCTATGTATACATTCACTATCGCCTCTTCTGTTGAATATTTTTAGATGAACTACAGGTTTCTTGGTCTACATGATATGTTCCCTAGACTTGATCTGAGATTCCTTACTTCTCTGGTTATAGTCTTGTGCATTTGTTTGAAGGTTTCAATCCTGAAAACAACCTAGGCAGACAGATTCCCTTTAATCCAGAGTAGACCGATGGCTATTGATGATGCTTCATGTTTCAGCTTTCAATAAGGCTGCTTCAAGCAACGAGATTACTCGTTCACCCTACATTATGACGTCCACTTACGATTCGCTTTTAATTTTTTGTTCTCACGATAGATGACATGACTCCTGCTTATCGTAATTCATTTAGTATCGTAGCCTTAATAATCGTGAGACCTTAACGAACTTCTTTGGGTTTTCTTTAGCACCGACACGTGAGAACTCGCACTTCCCGTCTCCATCCGAAGTAATATGCAATGAAGCCGTCGGGTCATCGGACTGCGGATCGTGGCTCGTCTCAACGACGGGCATACTGGAGGCTTGCGATTCCAATGCCGAGCCTTTTTCTCTTTTTTTTTCCCCCCCCTCCCCCGACCACACCAAGCCACCCTGAGGCTCAAGGATCCGGATTTCATTATTCCACCTGCTGAGTTGATGCAGAGGCGGTCTGATCCCGGGGAGTATACGCTGAAAGCCGGTATTAGATTTGGATGAAAGGACACACACTGAGAGCCGTATGCTCCAACTGTGTTGCAATATGGGGATATAAGGGTAAGGGAGGGAAGGAGTGAGGGCGCTAAGGCAACGTCACATGACAAGCTGGCAAGACCACTATGAAACGCCTTTCCGTTGCCCAGGAGGACCCCAAGCCCCAGGCCTGGGCAACGTGGAAGCACGAAGAAAACAATGAATAAATGAGAACCGGCCCTAAACGATCGATCAATGAGGCAGGAGTGCTCCCTGACATGGAGATCAATGCACGCCGACCGCAGGCAGTTCGTCATGATCTGTCCGGACGTCTGTTCATACCTAGGGGATTTCTTATTTGTCGCCCTTGTATCGTCTTCCTTTCCTGTCGTCACTCTCCACCTCAACCTTGTAAGTGATCGTATCACATGTCGCCTGTGACAAGCTGAGATCGAGGGTCGTGGGAAATGAACCCATCCCTATTCGCACGGCTTTCCCTTCGGATGCTTTTCTGCACTCCAAATAGGGAAATAAACTGGTGCAGCCGACTACTCCAGACAACCTTCAAACTGGGCGCTGCAGTAGTCGGGCCGGAAAAACGAGGGGGAAAAGGCGAGAGTGCTAGAAAAGAGGGGAAATGGCATCCATATTTAAGAGAGGCAGGGAAGGGACTGGGGTGGCTTTTATCGGTTTTTCTCACCCTTGTATCCCGTTGGGAAATAGAGAAAGCGCTGGGGGAGGCGAACGCTCTAAGGTCTCAGATATGCTAGGAACTCCAGGCCTAGGCACAACTGGTAAATTATTTATCGAGAAAGAGAGCAGCCAGCAGTCATACAGAAGGATGGAACCTCCCGTCCTCTTTTTGACATGGAAAACGTAAAATCCATTTTTCCTTCTTCCCTTTCTCTCACCCTCTTTTCAACTGCTCCCTCCAGAAAGTTCAGAGTTCAGGGGGCCTGTTCCTCGCCTCTGCTAAACTTTATCTAAATCTTAACTTATTCTAAACGTCATCTAACCTAAAAGCGGTCATTCAATACGTTGAAAGACTGCTTTTAGATTAGATTAAGTTAAGATCTAGATCAAGCTTAGAATAAGTTAAGATTTAGATTAAGTTAAGCAGAGGCGAGGGACAGACCCCTGGAGGGGAACTCCAGGGGCCTTGTCCTTCGCCCAGAGTGTATCCCACCCGTGTTGCAACGGGCGTAGAGCGGGGAGGGAGGAAGGAAGCGGCGTAGGGAAAGAGATGAGTGATTCCAGATGTTAAGAGATTCCCACGTTCGACAGAACAGTCTGTGTCTTTACATGATGGGGTGCTCGGTTGGGGAAGGAGAACGTTGCTCTTGATCATTTCTCGCTTAGATATGCGTGAATGCCAGGAAAGGGAAGGATGGAATGAAAAATGCGGAAGGATCCTCAGACATGAATTCCTTTTACCATTAGGGGAAGGAAGAAAATGAAACAACACTGCACCCCGCCGCTGCTTCTCTTCCCCCCCAAATGCACAGCTTTCAATTACGAGATCTCTTGACATGCAAATGAACGCGGCTACGGCTTCCTCATCCTCCTTCCTTTCCATAATGAAAGAACGGAATTGTCATTCGACGAAAAAATTGTAATTAAGGTGGTAGGAAGACGGAGGAATGTGGATTGGGGATTCGAAGATCATTGCCTGCATGGAGTCCATCTCTCTCCCCCCCCCCCTCCAAAAAAAATAAATTCATGGCTGAAATTACGTGGAGCAAACCACAAAAGCCTCTTTCTTCTTCCCTTCAATGACTTCGCCATCTTACATGCAAGTCCAGAATACGATGGCATGCAGAAAAAAAGTCTCAGAAGAGGGGAGACTGGAGCACGGGGGATATACGGGAATGAGTAATGGAGGATGCGGCTGGAGGATTCATTCCTTCCTTCCAGGGGATACATTACCATGCAAATGGCATGCATACTGAATCTCGACATGTTCTCTTCCCGATATCCAAATAAGAAGTCTTTGAATTATGGGCTCACACCTCAGCCATAGAGAATCCTTGCCCTGCTCTAAAGAGAAAATCCCGGCTCCAGGGATCGGGGGAGGATGGAATTCCGCTTTTAATAATGCAGACGAGCCATCCGGGAGGGGATTCCAGCTTGTTGAGCCCCAATATCGACAGGGTTGTCCTTGTCCAAGTGAGGGAGAGAGACGAGACAAGACAAATAGGAGGTGACAGGGCGTCGTTCTTAATCCCGTCATCTGTTGTCATAATGAGGGTAGAGAGAAGGAACGATTATATACAAGGCATCCATCTACTATGACACATACGGAGGAAACAAAGCCCCGTACCATATTGGCTTGCCATTCCTCTCATTTCAACAAGACACCCCACAACAAAGTAATGAACCGCTGCACAATGGCCGGTATGGATGGAAAACGGCACACGGTTCGACTGATGAACTAATGAAAGTGTCCCCTCCCCCAAGAGATTGGCAAGGCCCTGTCAATATTGTCTTTCGGGAAAATGCCAGGGACACAAGAAAGAAAAACAACAAATAATATATTGTCCCTGCGTGACGTATACACGGTGAGGACATTTGCAAGCGAGAAAATGCGTCTCTTTTCACAGAAAGCGAGGCAGAAATCAGGGAAGGACAGCCAGAGAGATGTATAGACAGGAGCGATGAAAGATGAAACGGACCAGTTTGCACAAGACATGAATTATGACAAATCGCCTCCATCTAATAGGCTTCCACTCTGTCTCTGTGCACTTCCACCATTTCCCCGTCCGATTAATCCAAGGGAAAGGCATGGCTCTCTTGTCCGCACTTCACTCGACACCAAGAGGACACGAGAGCAGAGAACTTCGGTTCCCTATTCCGCTCTTATAATCTGAGCCGATTCATCCCAAATGGTTATCACAACAGCATATCCAAGCTTCACTTCCTGCGACTGAAGAACGAATTCAATCTGGGAAAGATCTAGAGAAAGCTACCGGTGTTTACTTTCCGTATCTCATTTTCTTAGAAAACACCCTGTAGAAGAGACCTTTGGAAACAATGGATCATAAATAAATGCATGGCACTGGACAAGATGCCATCAACGCATTCCGGGATCATGACGACACCATCATTCAGCTCAGTAAAGCCCGACCTCGTTATATTCTGCCCTTCACAGGCACTGCATGGTTTGCAAAACCTTTTTCTTGATGGCTCTTCCTGGAGACTTCTTGGGTACGATTCTACGACAGCATGTTTGAGATCTTTTGACAGCCTTCAGAAGGAAGTAACAAAGTATAGATCACCAGACAGATCCTGATGGATTCTGAATGCTCAAGACCGATGCTAGATGATATAGTATGATCTCATCGTAATGTCATCGCTTGTAATTCTTTAGATGCGCTGTCTTGAAAGGTTCAAGGTGGGGGGAAAAAAAGGGTAAAACGAAGAAATATGGGCAGAAGAGAGGAGAGGAAAGGGAGGGAGAGAAAACTCGGAAAAGAGAGCAAAGGGAGGGGGAGTGGGAGGAAGAGCGAGGGCAGCAGGAGATGGAAGAGAGAAAGAGAGAGAGAGAGAGGGAGAAGAAATCAATGGGGGAGCTGCTTCATACCATTAGAAAGGCAGGAAAGCTTCCTTCTCCCTCCAGCAGCCAATGTGGACGGAAAAGCCCATTAACGGAATGGGAATCGAACTTTTACGCTAAGAGCAGGAGCAAAGAGAGAGAGAAAGAGAGAGAGAGAGCGCAGCAAGACGGGGGCTATACATGCTCCTTTCATCCATGGAGACTTATGCCTTTCATTCATATCTCTATATTCCCCCATCCTGGCCGTACATGCCAACAGTGGTCATGTTGGTATCTATCAAACTCATTTCAAGCGACAATGAAAAGCCGCGAGGCAGGGCAGAAACACGTGCTCCATCTCTAATATGTTCTTCTTCTTTCTTGCCTTTTCTTGAGATGGAGCGGTGAAAGGCTCGTCGGGCCTTTCAATCAAATCGGATAGCCTTTCGAGGCGCCATACAATGGATGAGGAGAAAACTTCTGCTGCCGTTAATGGAGCTTGCCTTCTCTGGCGGATCCAGGCAGAAAATGCAACTCCGCTCTTTGCGTTCGTCTCAGATTAGATTTAATGGTGTCCAAGTCACAGGGAAACTGAGTGGAAATGAAAAATGAAGGATTAAGGAAATGGCACGAAGGAAGATGCAGCAGCAAAGGATGAGATGAAAGATCATTCTGTGGCCCTCCTCAGTTACAACTCAGAGGCCTACCCCTTTTCACTCAGCTCTCCTCCGATTACACCATCACGGAAAGTTTCTTCCGAACGATTGCGTGGATGGAACAACATGGCCACGCATTTGGATGGAGGCAACCGACGAAGAAGAAAAAAAGCGGAGGGGGGGGGGGGAAGAAGAAAGAGAGGGAAAAAGGAGAATGAGGTCTGGTCTCGGAAGTATGCAGTCAGTGCCCCATGGCTGGCAGGCAGGGTGACCCCCACAGGCAGTGTCCGGGTGGTCCTTCCATTCCTTTTCTCATCGGAGAAATTGCTCGACGTTTACGAGGTCTCTTTCACTGTATAATAAATATCACGACCGCCTACCTTCCGCACGTTTTTTTTTCTTCTCAAAGAGCTTTCCTGAAGGAGCAGGATCTATTGACCGAGGGAAAAAACCTCAGACGACGCAAGGAGAATCACACAATCTCTCGGCTCACAAAGAGGACCTTGCATGCTGATGTGAGCTCAATTATGAAGGCTTTAATTAAAATTCACGAGCGCATTAGGGGGAAATGTCCATCGAGAAGAGCTGAATGACACGCAAGGGCCCAAGTCAGGCTGCAGTTCCTCCCTTTCTCCAACGTTCTACCTTCTCCCCGCTGCATCCTGTGTCAGGAACTGGAAGGGCCAGATCCAGCATGGCAAGAGCGAACCAGCAGGCTGGCTCGGCTAGCTGTGGGGCATGCCAGGAACTGAAGGACGCGGCTAGCATGGGAATGGCTCACAACGATCCTCATAAATAACTCGCAACAATATAGGAGATGATTATCAAGGAGCGAGAAGAAGGATATGCCATGCCCCGAGAAGACCCTGGATTTTTTTTTTCTCCCTTCTTCCCTCCAAAGAACTCTCTCTTCATGCTAGACAGACACCAGCAAGCTTCCGAGCCCTGGTCTTCCTAATGGAAGAAACAGTCAGGAAGGATAGAGGGCAGAGGAAATGGTTCTCTCAGAACTATTCTCCGTCTCAGACATGCTTCGGCGCTGCCCTCGACTTTGTCATGAGGGAGCAATGAATTTATTGCGAAAACAAGACCGAACTCTGACCAACAGACCGGTAAGCATAAGCATAAGCACTCCAACACTCCATGAAAGCTAGAGGAGGAAAGCGTATAAATCTTCACTCCTAGGGGCAAGCAACCGATCAGACTCCATCTAAGTATCCAGTTTCTAAGGGCATAAATTCTCACTTCACACTTGGCGGACGTTCATAGGCACATGGAATATGGCAGGAGGAGAGAAATGCTACGGGAGGCTGAAGTGAGACGAAGGATGATACAGGTCACTGCTGATAAGGGGGGAATGATGAAGCAGCCACCAAAAAACCATCCATAAGGCGAGGTAAAGAGCTTTATTTGCACTACAGCCTCTCTGTAAAAGGCAGTGCCCAAGCAACATTCATTATCTAAACGACTTGGGAGGCGGGACTCGCATAGATTTGAGTGGCAGTTATCGTGACGTCTTCCGAAGTCATGATTGCCGAATAATTTCAACACCGCCATAGAGAAAAGAGAGAGAAAGCGCGAGGATGATCGAAAGAGATGAGAGGCATTTATCATGTTCTCGACGTTTACTCCCGCATTCAGCCTATCAATATCTCAGAAAACGGGGCTCAATTATGGTTACGCTTCACCGCCGCCCCAGCCTGTTACACGCTCACTCACGATATGAATTCCGGAACATTAACATCGTGCATCGAGCAAGCTAAGGTCGCTGAGAGACACCTGTCAAAAACGCAGAAGACTGAGCAGTCAAAAATATTCTATTTTTATTTTTTGCCTTAATGGTCTTTGCATCGTTGGTGCGTTCGCAAACACGGCCGCCAACTCCAAACACAAATGAACCATCCCTTTCACGGTATAATGAAGAAATCGCCCATGGTTTCAACATGGCAGAGTAACGCACTGTCAGGACTCAGAACCCAGAAGAGTGCGAAACGATGCAAGTGAAAGAGGAGCCAAGGGATTCCTCATTTATCAAAAGGGAGAATCCAGAGGAGACGGCCGAGTTCTTCTCCCCTTTTTCTGACGTGTAACCTATGCCAGTTTCCTACGGTGACAATGATGGAAAGCGTCGCATGCCTCCCGGTCTCATCCAGCTGCCTCATGCTAATCAGCGCACACGGTCTCACGTTCTGTTCCGGTCTCACTGAGGCACACACATTCGTACAGACCACATCTCCTCAAGGAATCTATTGTGTTCATTCCGAGACGCGGCACAAGCTAGAGGAGTATATCCTCAAAGGCTGCATCTCCATAAGTGACAATCCAGCAAAAGAAAACTAAGTTCGCGTACTTGATGGGAACTGTTCCAATTTTGTCGTCAATTCCCCCCCCCCCCCCCATTTCAGCTTTTTCTTTTCCAACTAAAATCATTGCCTAGACCACAATGAAATCTGGCAAGAGCACACGGGAACATAATTGTATATGATTTCGATGAGCTTTCATCTAAAAAAGAAAAAAAAAATTAGGAAGTCAAAGTTTTTGATGCCTTTTACCTTGGAAAGAAAAAAAAATTCTTCATTGCATTTGAAATTTGACAATCTGGGCTGCACAAGCTGAAGCAAGGGAGATAATGGTGCAATGGTGAGCGTCTCGATCCATCCCCCCTCCATCATCTGAAACTTCCAGCGAAGGAAAGCTGGATTGGGCTTGCTCAACCTGTCTTCCGTTAATCGAATTTCATTGACGCGCTCTGAATCCGCTCAACGAAGAAACCCAATATGATATCCCCTAACATAAACGACCTGTCAGATCTTTCACGGAGAGAAAATTTCAGTCTCAAATCATGAATTACAGTACTTCCCTTACCGGCACGAAAACAGTTTCGCATAGGATGCCATGACACGTAACATCCATTGAGCAATCGTGCAAACTCGCGAGATTTCCCTCAGACCGCAAGGTTTCCTTCATATCTACCCGTGGGTTTTCTTTTTCGGAAGTGTTCCAAGTTGTGGAAGGAAGAGCTTCCATCCACTCATTCCTCCTTTCCATGCTTATCATTCCTCCCGTCGTGTCAGGCACAGCATGCCGCGTCTTCGCGATGATGACTTCCTCAGACGACTCATTCTCAAACCCGTTCAGAGCGAGTGGACAAAATGCTGGACTAGCTCACCGAGAGGACCCTGACGGTGGCTGCTCGGGCTAGGAATGGATGGAAGCTTGGAATCAATAGGACACAGCTGTGACACAAAATGAAGAGAAAGAGGAGGGAGATAGAGAGAGAGCGAGAGAGAGGAGAAAGGCGAACTCATTTCGGGGGCCCTTGGATCATCATCCCTCCAAGGGAATTCTCTCTCCCTTTTCTCTCTTCCTTCATCCCTCGATGCCCAAACCCCACCCACTCATGACTGCATACATCCCAGCGCTCCACATCCCCTCCGTTCAACTGACCCCTGACCGTTCCAACAGTACCCCGTCATGTTAGGTGTTCTCCCACGGAGACACGGACAATAGGGGGTCGTGCAGGCGGGAACAAGGGAAACGTGATTTCATTCTATCCTTAACGGTGATCCCAGAGTGCGGTCCAGCAACATAAAGGATCCACATCCAGCATGACGCTGTCGGTCTCGTCCGGGCTTCGATCTCGGACAGTGCCGGTCCCTGAGGCCGAAGGCCAGAGACGGAACAACAGCCATGAGCCATCTTTCACCGAGGAAGGCGGCGATCTTTTTATGCAAGCGACGCCTACATTGGGAGTGGCTCCGTGAGAAGCATCTAGTATTGGTAACAACGGATACGCATGCCGTAGGGGGAGAGTGAGAGCGCGGCCGGTCGATAATTACACAACCCTAATGACGCCGAACTCAGAGTAATTTATGAGAGGTAGGCATGGAGACTCTGTATGTATGTAATGTAGGGAGGACTTCTATCGACTCCCACGGTCTCTCGTATGCACTATAGAGCGCAGAAACGGCCCTGGACACGCGTAGTCATCATCGATAAGAATTCTTGCAGGCTACAATTATGCGCCCGTAATCGAATTTGTGGACAGCCTACCATGGAAACTAGAAAGACATCTATTGGGAAGGGTCGCATATGAACGCGTGCAATCTTCATGATGCATATCGGTGTACTGCACAAGGGAGCGAATTCCCATTTCCTCTCCGTCTCCACGACGTCATCCGTGCATTTTTCATGTTGGCCAGGGTAACTATCCGCAACTTCTCTCGGGGGTCGCAGAGTACTCTCCCACTCCTTGATGACATTCGGGACATCCTTGATGTCGACATGGAGGGGATCACCTGAACCTCTAGGGTAATATAGGAAAGGTCTAATGGAAGATCTTGGCGAAAGGAGGGGGCGAGATGTCGGTATATTAGCAAGAAAAGCACACACACATGCACTCTCAGTGTCTAAGGATTAGAGAGATCCAAGAAGCAAGAGGATCCAGAGTGGCGAGTGTCATGTAATCTTCTTAATTGGGAATGACAAGCAGAATTGGCAGAGGTCAAAATGTCCCTTTGCTGATTTTCCTTTTTTCTTTTTTCATCTATCTCTTTCCCTTGCACCAATCTCTACGAGCCTGGAATTAATGGACAGTTTGACCGCCTACCATTTGGCACGAGGTCAACCATCACTTCGTCTCTACCGCTCGAATCGTCCAATTTCATTCATTGCTGAGCATATGGCCAAACGAAAGCGAAGGCGTCAGCAGGGAACCCTCCTTGCATGAGAACAGGGGATGGGGCTTCGATATTCAAGCATGCAACCGAAGCCCTCAATAGCTATCCCAATCCAATCTCGGGGTTGGGAAACGCGATGCGGAAATCGAGAAAAGGCAGCTGCTCCTCTCGCCAAACGAGAGAGAAAGAGGGAAGGGCACAATGGTTTGCATGCTTTCTCCACTTCATTCGAGTTGCCATGGTAACGAGGCATCGGTGATTGACGTCTGCACTTAATCTAAATGAAAAGCTAGAGCGCGCGCTATATATTATACGGATATAGACGCCGGTCACATCCGCGACTAGACCGGAGCGCCAAGAGATACGCCACGGGGGTTACCGTGCCCTTGCGAACGAGAGGCGAAGACGCATGAATGGGTTGAGGAGATCGCATGTCAAGGGAATGAGCCAGCTCGCCTTAACAGGTGTGTGTGTGTGTTGGAGAAGAGAGCGAATATCAGACAATGCATTTGACGCCAACCCAAACACACTTCAAAGGTTGAGGCGGGCTCTCACACTCGACACCGGAGGGAAAAAAAAGGACCGCACGAACCATCCCGCAATCTGAACAGCCACTTCCTTCGAACCGATAATACGTAAATCCTTGTGCGTCGCCAAAAGATCCCGACGGAGTTGATGAGCCATGGTTCCTGTCGACCCTGGTGCCCCCCTGGCCTTTCCATTTTACCAGAAACGCATATCCGAGCTTCCATCTATACCGAAAGCAGAGGAAGCAGAGTGGGGGGTGGGGGGGAGGGGGAGAGCCTTGCGTTTCTCCTTCACAATTGGTTTCATCCCGACGGATCCCATGTTCGGATACACGGCTCATCAGCTGGTCCAGCCAAACATGACGCTTGTTTGATTCGAAAAAAAAAAAGAAAACCCAAGGGCGTCTGTGTAGGTGTGGGGAAAAAGAATCGTGACGCTGAGATGTGTGCGTTGGAAATACCGGCTTCTAATCAGAGGCTGGCCATCATGGAAATAGCCAAATCATCTCATAATAGCCGACCGATAGGGAAGTTGCTGCATTTTAGAGGCACGCACCAGCCTCTTTCAATCGACGCGGTGACTTGCATAACGAGCCCCGTCTCTCCCCTCGACAGGGTTAACTGGCTTCATCTCCTTCGGCATAGTGGTTTACTGTCCTTTGGAATCCATCCCTCCCTCTGGCAATCTTGCTGCCTAGATGACGATGCCAATTCCACGATTATGATGCACTTCTCACCGCTTACAGCCTTCTCCTTTCGCTTCGCTCTTGCGAACACTGACGTGAGCTTCAATGATGAAAAGTGAACAATGCGAAGAGAGGCGAGGCAAATCCGAAGCGACTTTGCAACGACTGACACTTCTGAAACGTGAATCATCTGTAGCACACACACAGACAAATCGAAACTTTCTTTACCGCCCTCATGAATATTCAATCCGACAAAGGCCAGGCGGCTTGAAGATGCTTTTTATGGCGAGGTGATTGCGGTCATCGAAGGGAGAGCCATTTACTCTCTCATTGGAAGGAGAGCTTGTGACAGCGTAATTGGTGCCGAGGAAAATTTCCTTCAGCACTTGACCTCACGGCAAGGAAGCCTGCCGATATCAAGCAGCCAACACACAAAGGAACAATGAACCGAGAGGCCGTCTCGCATGCACCACCCAAAGAACTATCATTTACATCGTCCATGTAAAGAGGGAAGAGGAATGATGTGCAACGAGAAAAAAAAAGAGGAATCCCTGATGCTGAAGTCATGTGATAAAAACAAGAGCCCAGGATGGGAGAAGGGAGGCATGAAAAAAAAGGGGGAGTAGGGAGAGAAGGGGAAACAGGAAACATGGTAGGGCCATTAGGCAAGCCATTAGCCATGGAGAAACCCTAGAAGTGGCTATGTCCAGTCCCTCTAAAATGCATTCGGCCAAAAGCACTAGCACTCTCTCATCGCTTTCAGATGGTGTCATTCAAGTCCAGGATTCTCAAGTGTGGATTTCATGATTCCATGCATCCAGAGTAGCTGGACTTCCATTCATGAGATGTCATGAGTCCGGGAATCATGATCGTCAGCTGCTACTGACGCCTATGACTCAATGCCAAGCTTCTCCAGGGAAACGCATTTCCCACCCCCTCCTCCCCCCCTCAGAAACCTGCACTTTTTCATCCAGCGAGAGACGGCTCGCTGCGGATGGAGATCCATCCATTCCTTCCGATCTCGCAGTATCAGCGAAGTGTGGTGAAAATGGGGGGGGGGGGAAGAAAGGGGGGGGGGAGGGAGAGGAGGAGGAGGAGGTCTCCCGAAGCGTAAAGAAGGATGAGCGGTTGAGAGGTTGAATATGATTGAAAGGTAGAGTTTAGGGTTGAGGTTGACCACGCAGTTCCGCTTGGATGTTTCCGGCCAGCCCCTTCGCCTACGACAAGGCCTACCTCTCCCTCCGAACTCCACTCTTTCTCTTTCGTGATAAATCCTGCAACGATTACCCGAATCATTTTTCCTGTGTGTACGTGTGCGGTCAGGAATTTCCACGGCATGCCAGTGGCCCAACATGAATACCCCCTGGGTGTTAGGGCCTCGATATATGGAAACTACGAGGCTTCTCACTGAAACCATTCCAGTCAGAAGGAATGAGGCATCGTTAGATATTGCGTTATTCCGAACGTCCACGAAATGGTCTGATGATGAGTAAGGAGAACATGAATCGTGAAACCTCATACAGGTCAAGGAGTTAAACACAAACCACGGCTCAACACCTGCGGTCTCCTGAAGGGCAGTCGATGAAACTATCGTGCACATTAACTGCGAGGGTGCATGAGTGGTGCGTCATGATCCATACATCCAGCACCCAATGTGTCATGCTCAGAGATATACGTAGCCGAGCAGAGAAAGAAAGAAAGAAAAGAAGAAAAAAAAAAAAGAGGTTGGGAGGGAGCACGCCGTGCACGACTTCCTACTTCTCATCTATCAAACTCAGTCAAGCCAATCGTATCAATCACGGCCACAATCAGGGTTAAGATATATGACCACAACGTGGCGATGGAACTCAACACTCAACGCAACCTGTTCGAGAACATGAACCTGCTAGTTTCTTGACCAATAATACCTAGAACCCACCCCGCCTGTGGCGTTGGCCCCTTTCAGCAAAGCCGATGACTGATAAAAAATTAATTTCATGCAAACACGTGAAGTTCTTTCCTTTTCAGCCTGGTTACTTCAAGTATGTCGCGTTTTTTCTCCCTGCTGTGACTCATGTCTTTAAAAGGCATGGATCCGCAGATCTAGGCAATGAAGGTACAACAGCTGAATAGTCGTTGGTCAGTAGTTAAAGAGGTTTGATTTGACGGAATATGTACAAAAAATGTAAACTTACACTTTCTACTACTGATGCCATAAACCAGTCAACTTGTACTAAAAGAAATATTAAGAAAAACGCCGATCTCCCTCGAAAGATCAGTAAGGTGCCGTGGGAAAAGCGGCAAGGAGGATTTAAAAAAATTTAATTTCACCCTGAATCAATTTTTTTTGTTCCTGATGAAACGAACCCCGAAATGTCCCCGAAATGTCAAGCTCACGATAGTGGTGGTCCATATAAGAAACAAAATGTCCCCGAAATGTCAAGCTCACGATAGTGGTGGTCCATATAAGAAACAAGTTCGGGGGCTCTTTGGTATTTTATTGTCAGTTAACTATCAATCGTAGTTAAAAGTGAGTCACTGATGGAGTGATAAATTTTCAATTGAAAAGAAATGAAATCTGCAACTGAATTTATTCCGACTGATGTTTGAGAAAAGCCATTCCTTTCTTAACCAGTTCAAATTATCCTTTAGGCAGACGGGAAAAATATCCGGGATGCCCTGTCTATAGTTCCTGCTGTCTTGTCTTTACAAGCTCCATCTCTCCATAAACCACCATACTGCAGATTCTTTAATGCTTTTGTCAGAGCAGATACCATAGGTAATTAGTTCAAGACGGCAGGAGAAGAAAACAGAAGCAGGATTCGAGTACATAAAAACGAGTAATTCCATTCTGAAGGCGCTTATAAGTCAACGAGTATTTAATGAGCTTCACCCAAGAGAATGTAAGACATAGTTGCGAAACCGGGTGCATGGCTACTCGACTACAATGTGTACTTGACGAGCGCTCACGTTAAACTGCTTGGCATCTTCTGAATGGAGTTCTTGAGACTTCCGCGTTCACAAGCCACGGCTGCCTTCACAAAAGCGGCAAGCGAAGATGTCTCTTCCGCAGAAGGAACGTTTCGCAGGGTTGAATTGCAAAATTGGAAGGTTGCATGCAGCAAACCGGTGCAGTTTCGTGCCTCCCGAGTTATTTATATACCACCTGTACTATTGAGAAATCATCCCGGGGGTCAATGCTGTAACCATCCCAGTAAAAGTCAGAAGGAAGGTTCATGTCTGCTCAATATATGACCCTTATGAAACCCACCAACTGTAAAAATAATGTTATTTCGACAATATTTGAAAAATATTATCTACTTTAAATAGTTGATAAAACACTACCTAAGTTTCAAATCGTTTTGTGGACAACTCAGCTTACTACTGGGTCGCGCAGACCCAGACTGAAATCAACTGTCATCACAACTTCGGTACCGGACCGATTCCAATATGACAATAAGCATGCGAATCGTGATTGTACATTATTTTACAAAACTTCCAACTGAAACTTGTCATATTCAAGTGAAGAGCACGAGGCTCTAGGAAACTAGGAGTACCCATACGTTTCAATGGAGAATCTAAAGGGTGCGGTAATTTTGACAATTTTTCCTCTTCCGCAACAATGGAGTAGGAATTGCAAAGCACCTTCCGTCGCATTGTCTTCAAGAGTGCATGAATCTAATCCATCGATACAGTATCTTGAGATTTTGCGATTATTGCGATGATGTGCACTGCATGCATATTCGGTGGGTACTTCAATCAAACGTAATAGAAAGCACTTGCCTTCAGGCACGATGGGCACACTATTATAAACTAAATGAACATCGAATCCATAGCCCATATCGTTTGAAGTTGCTCTGACGGACTGGATACCTCCCAAGATGGTTAGGAATTTTTCGAGTTGCCCCAACTAACTGATAGTCAATTAGTCCTGGGCACTATTAAATACAAGTGCGTCGTTTTGTCAAGCGGGGCTTGTAAAATGCAAGACTTGTGAAATACACCTCTGGCACTCATTAAACAAGATACAGGAGAACCAGTTTTGTGACAGCCCTACTCCATGTCCTGTTGGAAGAACCCGCCCCCTTCAACGGTGAGTGGGAAGGGGGAGTTAACAAATTACGTGTGAATCGAGACAACATCTACTCGAAACCGAGCGCGTAAGGAATGTCGCAACACTGACAGTTACAGATATAACCTGTTGATGCGTTATAGTAGCCACTGCGGCGTTTCAGTCCGTGCGAAAAAATCTTACATTATCTGAAACACCGTTTCCCATCATACAGAGGCCAAGGGCCTCATTACCGAGGTCAAGCCAGCTGCCTAGTATAAGTCACTGTGAAAGCTTTGGTTCTTATGAATTACGGCCATGTGCGTCCATACACGACAGGACGAGGACTTGCACAAAGCTTCTCTGTACAGATAATGGGGAGCTAGGCCGACTAAAGATATTTTTTTCCTCCCACTTCGCCCTTAATGCACTGAGTGTCCTGTCCGATGCACGCAAGAGGGCCGTTTTTCAGTCCTCCTGTTGGCCTCGCCTAGACAGGGGAAAATGGGGAGAGAGAGAAAGCCCGAGAGAGAATAATCCTATAATGAATGTAATGCTCCCACAATTTTTCTCATCATCATCATCATCATCATGATTCCCGTATAGAAAAACCGGGGAGACATGGACGCTGGCGTACACACACACATACATGTTGGGAGACCACAGTGCGGTCCCCAGAGTCTGAGATTCGCATGGGCGTTCACGCAAGTCTCCCAGGCATCAGGCCATTCCCTCTCAACGTGTGCTTTCTTCCCCTCTCGCAGTATCAAACCATGGCATGGAAGGAATCGACGAGGCCGAAGATAGCCACGACGTATGATAAAAATGGATGTCCCGCTGATATGAAATAGTTAATAACTACTATCATGTTATAGTATTCTTCAGTGGGAGTTTTCACATTGTCGTTGAGAAACTGTGTTGTCCGTTGGTAAAGTTGTAACATTCTTGCCGAACAAATGCCATCAGCTTGTACATCGAAAGCCACTTCATCTTCGAATTTATGCTAGAGAGCGGATTGATTGTCGAATACTCTCAGAAGAATGTCCTAATCTTCATCTAGTCAGGTTTACCGAAAGGGAGACACGTAGCTCACGTAGATCAAACAATGGCACGCAATGACAGGTTCGGAGATTCGAAATCAATCACGGGAGCCGATAGCAATCGAGCATGCGTTCGCGGAATGGAAATCGAGGCTTTCGAGATCGCTGACGGGCAGCCAACTTCTAGACGTGAAAACATAAAAAACACGCTCGGATGAGTAGCAAGTCAGATAGGAAACAATAGATCGATTGCAGGTGCTCCATCATCATTGACGCGACAGGTGGATATGGATGGAAGCGTGGAGACTCAACGAGCCCCCATCTATCTAGTAAACGTGTAATAATCGCCGTACGTGAATGGCCATTTCTCGATGCTAGCCTGCAATTCCATCGCGCACTCAATTGAATGAGACTGCCACTTTGAGACCCGGCTTCTCCACCCAACTCCATTCCCACTCGGCCATCACGACATGCATCGTGTGCACGACCAAGCTGCAGGTACGGCAGGTATGTGGGCCGATTCGGCGGAGATTCAAAGACCGACGCCGAAGGAAGAGATGATCTTCCGAGATCTCGGGAAGTCGATGGCTCGTGAGAGGCTGCACGGAGGGCTTGACAGCAGGGAACAGGGTCTGATAGGATCTTATCGGAGGAGAGTTTTCTTTTACCCCCTCGGGCTTCTTGGCTCGAGGGGTTCTCGTCTCTCTCTTTCTACAGCTCTAGTCAGCTGGGGCTTTGAAGCTCCGAGCTAGCATTCCACAGACCCACTAAGGTCAGAGACTCAGCCTCTCAGCCTCAGGACTCGCACCCCAAGATCCTTCCTCGTCCCGCTGCATTTCCTCTTATCGAACTCCTCCCAAATCGAACAATGATGTATGCTAAATCTATCTTCCGAATGATATATGGCAATGTACCGTTGCAATTCGTTGGCATGCATGGAGTGCAATGCTGAACACGATGACGCAAGCTACGAAAAAGCGGGATGCAAGGACAGACGCCAGCGTCAGAGCTCGGAATCATCGAAACTCTGATACATGGACGTCAAAGTCAAGCTGAAACACAGTCTAAGGGCAATAGATGTATGAAGGGGCCCGGTGGTGGGCCATTGAGCCATGGATTCAGCCTGCGGGGATGCCCTTTGTAACTAGAGAGAGAGAGAGAGCGAGAGGGGGGGGGGGGAATCAGGAAAGGGAACCAAGCTGCACAAGGGCACGATAGCCTCGGAGAAACAAGCCAGTCTTGTTCATACTAACATGATAATGTGGTATGCGTACCTCAGTCCCTGTCTCATTTGAGAACATGGAGATCCGGTTCTGCTTCCACAATATAAACACACCCTCTCGTACTCATTCCCAAGTTCCTTGTCTATTTTGGAAACGTTCGTTAAATTATGGGAAACAAGGAAATAAGGCTCGCAGGGAGCATGGGAGGTAGACGTTGATATTTACTCGGTATTCTCTGTTAATGTAAATTTTCAAATACACAAGCCATTGAAGGAGTGCAGCACTGAGTCAGGCAAAGATATGTGAAAAAGACAAGCCCGATTAAAAGAAGCTACCGCCATCTAGTCGGGGAAGCAACATCACGTTTCAAAGACAAGCAAGTTTGCATTCGGTTTCATTTCTCGAGATTCCGTAACTTGCAATAAAAGGGTTACGCCATGAACTTCATCAATTGGGCCGGGAGAATCGCCAAGTTGAGCAAAGGAGGCCGGGCAGGCCAAACGGGGGAAGTTAAAATCGCCTACAGCGGTTACCGGAGGTCCCACGGAGACCCCAGTGACAAGGTGGTTATCGACAACCATGGGACGAGGAATGGCGAATTAAGTTTACCTCCTTGGGGAAGATGGTCACTCAGCAGGAACCCTTGCCTATCACGGACCCCCTCAGTTTTCGCTTGACACGATCATCTCCCCGTCACCCCGGGAGGCCTGGTTCACCTTCTATAACAGACCCTTCTCTCTCTCTCCTCATTGGTGATCGGCGACCGACAGAATTCTCGACAAACACAACTGGAACCAACAGGCCTTTTTCTTTCTCCGTCTCTGCCTTACAGAGTGGAACGTGGAAAGTTCCATCTTACTGGGAATGCATATAGGTCACCGCGAATAATGGAGCTGTGGTTCTGGTAACCACAAGTGCAATGAGCTGAGCATCCCGCGATTGAGGCGAGGTGCGGCGCGGGCCTATAACCCACGCTCGATCAAAGAGGACATTACTTCGAGGTCTCGTGAGAACGTCCCGAGGCAATCATTTAAAGGGACCTGGAACGAGAAGGGCCTGGGAGAATGAGGACTGAGAACGGGGTCTGGGTCCTCCCTCTCCTCTCCTCTCCTCCGGCATGTTTATTTATATTACCAGGAAGACGAGAGGGAAGAACATTCCTTGCAGATCTCGGCCTACCACCCTTCTTGGCATCTGGATACATCCTGTGTGAGCGGAGAACTATTCGCTTTTGCGGGGAGAAGGCGCACAGACTAGTCAAGTCTTAACCTCAAGATCTTTGTCCGCAAGGGGAGCACCTGGAAATTCGCCAACTGGTGCCATGCCATTTCCGTCACCTTTCACCCCTTGGGGTGCCAAGGATGACACTGCTAGCTCACCGCTTCGAGATATCAATGAGCAACGTAAAATACTTTAAAGCGAGACAATAACAAGCGTTTTCTCATGCAAAACGAATTACGTCTCAGGAGGAGCCGTGTCAAAGGAACAGGGCTCTCCAGAGTAAGATGAAGGGCTTGCTTGCTTGCAAGGGACAGTGGTTCGAGTAAAAGGGGACATCCACGTGTACCCGTTCGGCAGATGCACTAGCATACCAGCAATTCGCAGAGCGACACCTGACTATGAATTATGACCGGGAAGCCTGCAGGCGTATCAAAATACGGGCCCCATTTATTACCGACACAAGGCAAGAGAGAGGGAGAAAAGGGAATAATTGAACATGGAATCATGGTTGACGAGCAGCTTCATCTAGAAGTATGAAATGGTCTCTTTTTTCTTCTTCCTTGCCCACTTTTTCTTCCTCCGTTCCCTGGCATTAAACTACCTGCTTCGCTCCATTGCTTGTAAATAAGAATCTCCCACGATATCACAAGCCCTGAAAAGCTATGGGCTGACCTATCTTACAATGTCCCAAGAAGCAGTTCTGAATGATAGTGTAACGAGTGCACGAGAAAGAGGCCGGGAAACGAATGATTCGTCCTTAGCCGTAGAGCACCCACCCACTGCTCCCATCCCATCCATATCCAGCAACGCCTTGGCTATAGTATTGATCCGGTTCTCTTCTTTCCATGCCATTCAGTCGCCCTGCCCGTCTTTCATCCCATCGGCTCCCCTAGAGGCCAAAGAAAGCAGGATCATCAAACCGGAGTGCACAACCGTGGATTCCCAAGGAATTCGAGGTATACCGCTTCTGCATCCTGACTCATCTGAATCTGATGCGGCTTCGCCATTGAAAAAAAAAGCTTATGTTTATCGCATCATGTCGAAGTGATGACGCGCGGAAGTTCCGAAGAATGAACTCTGAAAAAGCCACGGTACGCTTCTACTCCTTGGAGGAGTGAATAGGCAGGATAGGAGCCTCAGCTAGCGCGGGGAGGGAGGGACGTAAGGGCAGCTTCTCTCGGGTTCTCTACCGTCAAACTGGTTATATATCGACGGGTGAGATCAGAATACCAAGAAGGCCCGGGAGGATGGCGAGAAAAATCCAAGACGAACCAGTTCTGAAACAAGTGCCACACGCTTACTTCACGTTTGGCCAGATATAAAGTGAACTCTACAGGACGAGATTTTCGAGATCCCATGCACTGGGCTTGGTCATGCCGAAGGGAACGAACCTATCCTTGTTCTAAACACCATTGCATCTAGGACGAATGAATTGCTCCACTGTCTGCAGACAGCCTCTGCGATGATAGTTTCATATCAAACGAACTGCACCCCGAAGCCAAGCCTCCAACGGACCAGACGAGAGGAGTAATACACACACATATATATAATACAACCTCTCTCTGGCGCCGAATCGTATGCATTCCACTCCTCGTGGGGGAGTCTCCATTTTCATGCGTCCATAGAAATTATATATTGCACACATTCCATGCCTCACACGAGGGTAAGATCTGTCGGCATCGAAATTGCATCCTTTGGAAGAGGAACATCACATACCACATTCCAATGAAGACATCCCAGGGGGCATTCGATTTTTATTAAATTGATCATGGAATCAATATTTCTGTGAAGCAATACCAGAGTAGCATCCATCCATTATTTTTGGGGGATTAAAAAGACTTCAAAATTCGGCGACCATGCGCAGACAAAGACAGGAGCAAAACTCTTTAGTGTAACCGTGAGTTTTTTCTGAAGTTGTCAGTAGACAACCAGACAAGTGAGCAACCCATCCATGAGAATCCATGGGAGAGTTTTGGGTTTCCACCTTTTTCTCCCTCTCACTCTCCGTCGTACTTGGCCTAGAGACGGCATAATGAATCCATGGACTATATTTAGATCCATTGGAAGAGGGAGACGACACTCAGGACGAGAGGATGCAAATATAGCAGGGTAACACGTGCGAGTCGCTTGTTACAGAAGCACTGAACCTCAACGCTTCACCTCTCCTCGTGGATTAGAGGAGACGAGAAGAAAACAATGCATGAACACACCAAGGCGCCTCACGATCCTCATCCTCGTTAATGGCAAATAGGCATAGGCACCAGGTGAAGCGGACATGGCGGCGGCCCACCGCACGCTGCCTCCTCCCTCCCTTCTCCCTCGGATGCTTATTAATATTCAGAACAAGCTTCTCTTCTCGCTAGGAGGCCTCCGACGCCTTTAAAATATCTCCGTCCATGCCCTACACGACTCGCATGCCAATTATCTGCGGCAGAAAGGAGGGGGGGAAAGAGGGGAAGAGAGAGGAAAGCGACGCCTTTTCCCTCTTCCTCTCTCGGCTTTAGGAGCCTTTGCAATATCCGTGCCAAATGACGGAGGGGTCTGTACATTTGCCAAAGGGTCCCGCACCTTATCAAGAACGATCGACTTCCCGGAATTCACTCTTGATTATCAACGGATCGACCTGTGCATTAAAAAATCAAGCAGGAGCACAAACTCGCGGGCTCCAACGTTCCCAACAGGCTGCGAGCACTACTTCCCATCGAGGGAGACGAGCCTCGACCCGACCCGACCCTTTCAGTCGTATGAGGTCTTGATGTTCCCAATTCATCAGCGGGAAGTGGAGGAGTAAGTACAGAAAGGGAGGAAGACGGACGGGGGGACCGGGAAGAATGACTCTTATGGAGAGAAAGATGGATTGTGGCGAGGAATACGTGCAGAAATGACGAATGAGAAGCCCCGAGATAAAGAAAGGATAGGAGAATGATTCATTGATTCCATCAATCGCTCACTCTCGCTCCCGGTAGCACCGGCTACCGCATACACACGAACACGTGAAGATCCACCGAGGGGAGTTCTCAAAAATGGATCAGATGGGGCACGTGGAACAAGAAGTCGAGTCGGCAGGTGGGTTTGTCATGTCACATGCACTATCAGCCGGCGATTAGAGTGACAGCGCGATCCTGTCGTCCCCTTCCGTCGTCATTTTTCTTCCTCCGACCCGAGCGAGGCCTCGCGATTTGACAACATGGGGCACTTTGCAAGTCTCCCTCATCAATCGGCCACACTATACTTGCTCTAGGTCTCTGTATTCCGGAGGTTCCCCGTGGCTTTCACCGCGAACAGTAAGCCACACGAAACAAAAAAAAAAAATACAGCAATAAATTTTGACTCACCAGTTTTCTCTTTGATCTCACAGAGAACATTGAATAAGGCAGGCTTCATTCGATGGCAGTTCAAGGTGTGCTTCCTGAAAAGAAAAAGAAAGGGATCGGAATCAATCAGAAAGTCATGGGACGTCCACAGGAAGTGGAAACATGAATCCTGTCAATGCTACCCGAATGTCAGAGACGGAAGCCTAGTCTAAACACTGCGTCACAGAACTAAGCCTAGTCACAACACTACGTCGTCACAGAACTAAGCTTGTGCCTATTCCTGGGCAAGTCAAGGCACATTAAGATGCCCAATCCAAGTACTTCGGATGGGCGAGGAATCATACGAGGTCGCTTTGAATTCACTTATCTTTACTCAAAAGCGTGAGTAATCCTAAGCAAAACGGTAGTTGGGCCTTCAGCCATTCCACAGCGTTCTTCATTTCGTACTTGCATGGCAAATAAATCTAAACAGACGACTTCCATCGATGAAGACTCCAAAATATATGATACAAAGCAGAAGTAACTGCTTTGTATCATATCATTTGAAAGATGGCTTTCTCGTGGTCGGATTTCTCTCAGAGCTGTGGTCTCCGCTTCAGGACTGTAAGCTTCAAATCCTTCGACCAGAACAATACTTACAGAGCTGCAGATTTTTGTCTCATCTGCACGTTACAACCTCTATATCCATGAAAAAGAGTAACAATTCCGTCCAAATTCGTATTAGAATTCACCTGATTAATATTTTCATTTATGCTGATTGCCAAAGTACTCCAAATGCATTTCTATGTAGATTTTGTTCCAAAGAAAGCCTAAATTATGCCTTCCTTCCCTGCTCCAAATGGAATTTGATTACTAAACAGGTAGAAAGTTCAGGGGGAATGCATTCCAACGCGGATTCCAAGAAAATAATGGCTTTTTAAACGCATGCAGTCAGGGATATTTTCAAGCAGGCAAGATAATGCGCTTTCCTCCAGCTTTTCCAAGAAGTAACTGCAGTCTACCCGTATCTGCCTGAGCTGGTATATTACCTTCTTTTTCCCTTGATTGCTCGTCATCCTCTTCCGCGACGACGGAAAAAGGAAAGCTAGAGAAAGATGGCTTTCCAAAGACATCCAATTTGCCGTCATTGCAGCACAGGATTAGAAGCAATCCAGAGGAAAAGCAAGAATTACACCAGCTCCATTAAGCCCAGGGAACGGGGATGGCTTCTCATAGAAAGGCTTATTAGTCAGGTCGAGCAGCCTCGGTGCCGCGAAAAGGAGGGAGAAGAACTTTCGTACTGCCAGACTGCCTGGAAGAGGGGAAAAGCAAGCGAGGGGAGGCTTTCTTTACTCGAGAGTGACCTTGTGGTCGTGGACTTCACGCAGAGATGGATTCTGGCCATCTCAAGGCTCTTCTCCATGCCCTCGCTCAGATCGGGAAGCAAGATATCAATGGCGTTATTTCCCGTCGTTTTCTGAGGGCTAGAAGAATAAGCAGCTTCGAAGGTCTCCTGCCTCACAACAGAATCCGATTCGAATTCGTGATCAGGCCAGGGCAAAAAGCCGACAAAAACGCTCCTAACAGAAGCTCCTTAATTCATGATCTCCAGAGATTCATGGCAAGATCGTGCACTGTTTTGTCTTCAATATGTTCAACACTTCATGAGTTCATTCCATTATTTTCCGAGAGTTCCGAGCTTGTTTCTTTCGTGTTTGAACTGTAAGGCATATAAATCGATGACCCCCATTCTGAGAAGGACCAGAAGGTAGAATCCACTTGAATCAATATTGCCAGTTTGTTTGAATACCTTGAAGCTTTGGGCGAGACTTTCATCGTACGACGTTCCTCAAGGGCTTCAAGACCAAGGGCAGGGACAAGATTTATGGCTTCCATTTTTGCCATTCCAACGGATGCATCCCTACAGTGTGCTGCTAGACTTTATCATGGCCGAAGTTTTCAACATTGTAATCTCTAATGAGATTTAGAATGCAACGACCAGTCTCATTGTGTTACTGCTTAACACCATGGAAGGCTGCCGATGCGAAGTACAAGGCATCAATAAGTTCTTTCAATGACTAAAATGTATATCGTACCTGAAGAGGACTTGGATGAGACTTAATATACCAAAACTCGACGATTTTATTGGGAGCATAGAGGTAAACAAAACTCATGTACCATTACCACTGTTCAAATTTCTGCTTCCGAGACTGGGCATCCTTTGGGGTGTCAGTCAGGCTCTCAACCTATTTAGCAGAAGCAAAAGTGCCATGGTTGCAACTGTTTCCCTGTTCCTCTCATTTTTAACCATCCAAGTTATGCTTGGTGTAATATTTAACGTCAAACTGCGGTAGGCTGAGAGATTGAACCAGTCCGGCAATTGAAACAGATCGAGAAGCAGACGCTCAAAAACAAGCCGAGTAAATAAAAATAATCATTTTGTCTTGACTATGTAACTTGTGAACAGTCCGATTGTCCATGAACTTGCGCTTGGTGAGCCAGTTCACTAACCATGAGGTTTCATATATATGTAATACAAATTTAAATTATTAGAAAATCTCTAAAACTTTGCAGGAGACTTTAATAACACTGTCTGGCCTTGGGGTTCCCATCTGACGTTTCTCAGAATGTAACAATGAAGAGTTTTCCGTTAAGACCATGGCAGGCATCAACTTCACAGGAACCGGGCGAAATGTTGCAATTTATATGCAACGCTAAAAAAAAAATGAAAATTCTGGCAACTCAATTTCCCCCCTCATTGAACAGGGATGAGAGTCAGAGAGGATTACATGACCTCTCGGGTCTTCTTTCTGCCAGCCTAAAGTCATGCAACGTCTCGTTATGACGAACTGAACTGTTACTGAAAATTAATTCGAAATCATATGTATCATTCCGTGAACGGGGACATTCTTTCCAAATAAAAATGTATTGTGACTTGGAGGAAAAGATTGGCTCAGATGAGGCACATTGGATTTGAACAAAGCTATTGTTACATTTCCTGCCTTGTGAATAGAGCTAATGCATACTTGAATATGCTGCAAAGGTTTTACTACGGGAAGTTTTATTATTATTATCGGATGCATGAATCTGAAAAGGAAACAAGACAATCAAATCATGGTGTACTTAATAAACAAACGGGCGGGGGAAGTCAAACATACCATGCTCCTTATCATGTCCTCCATTTGAATTTAAGTTTTTTAAAATGGCGACGATTTTGCCAGACGATGCCTTCCCCTTCCCATGAATGCCAGTATAAAAGGTGTCTCATAAAATAAAATTTAAAAAAAGTTAGAGAAAGACCACAGTTTAACTCTCAACCTGACTGGTAGAATGGATAGGTCTACTCGCGAGGCCTACGCATAGACTTTTATAGATTTCAAGTTCGGCTAATGTCGCGTCCACTGTGTGAGCAAACGCTAGGTCATACTGGTCAGACCCATTGCTTGAAACAACCTTCCTGTTGAGCCTGGTAAGACTGACCGCAACCGTTTGGGCTGGCCAGAGCTAAGATCGCCAACACATAGGCCTAGGCCGAGGCCTAGCCTATGCGGGGCTCGCGTTAACGTTAGGCTAGCGAGGCCTATCCTTAAAAGCCTTCGATATGTTAGGCCTAGAAGAATCAAACGACACAATCCACAAACCTGGCCTGGGCTTCATCCAAGCTTTGGTCAGTAATGTTCATGATCTGTTGGAGGATTTCATTGATGTCATGCTTCTGTCCATCGGGCTCCGGTGTCGGAGCGCCGTGACTGCCATCCATGGGCTGCATGCCGTAAGGTTGAGGCAGCCCCATTCCCACAGAGGTGACTGGATGCAACATTCGGCTGTCCATACCACAGCACAAACTGAGATTGCACGGAATTCGTTCACTGAGGCACAACACGAGTTTTAAGCTGGTCGGCGGGCAATCCAAGTCCTCCCACACTTCATGGGCACGACATGCCTCGGCCTACGCCTTACGGTTAGGCTAGCAGATGAGAGCCGACGTATCACAGCTTCCAGCACAATGCATACAGAGCCGCGGCTCCCACTCAACTCAGAGCCCAGGCATCATACTCCACACGGTGCAGGGGGAGTTCCACGTGATTCCGCGCTGAAACCAGCCAGGAGGATCGGACCGTAGAACGGACTACACGGGCAGACAGAAATGATAAGTTCAGCTGTTCGAGATTTGACAGATAGAGCCGGCGTGCTGAGGATCTTAGCAATATGCCACTCAACGTCCAAGAGCTATAAAACCTTCACTCAATGTGCCATTTGGGGTAGTCGAGCTGAGCGGAGCAGCCAATCAGCGCTCGCTCCGAGACATCCATTACTTTGTCTGACGCTGCCAATCATGGGGGGCTTGCGCGAGGCTAGCAGACGCCGGGGAACCAAAGCCTGCGCACTCTCTCCCTGTCATCGGGGATCAATTTTCGACTTCACATACCGAGACTCCTTGCCACATTCTATCGTGATGTGCGAAGCTCCATGTAAATTTCCATTAGGATGTGGAAAAAATAGCGAGATTCCATTGTGTAGGAGCGGGCTCGCCGTAGCCTTGTGACAGTTCAAAGCCCGTGGAGAGAGAGGGGGGGAGGGGGGTTGGAGCTGGTATCGCCCCTCTGTGCCCTCATCGCGCATTCCCTTCTCAGTCCTCAAGCAGCCTTCGCCGGTGAAGGGACGCGCTCTCCTTTATATACTAACAATGGCTTCCTCTTTCCTCTCTGCCCACGCATTTGCTTCGCTGATTCAAGAAAAAGGAAAGGATGACAAAGGGGAAAAAAAAAAGAGGATGCGTTCTTATGGCTGCCCGCTACTAGCAGTTCATGGATGTGCTGTAAAGGATTCGCTTCCCGTTCATTGTAAACGACACTGATGGAATTTCTCGGTGAAAGGTTACGGAAAAGATGACCTGAATCAACTATTCTTCCAATTCTAGACTTTCCCTCGCGAATCATTCCATTGTCATGCACCGGAAAGGCATGAATTGTATTTGTTATGGGTTATTCTTTGCACAAGTCGCTTCGACAGGATGATAGTACTCTTCGTGCCCGTTGCACCCCCAGAGCTGCATTCCGCAGTTTCGTTCAGTGAATGAGAAACTTGGAATAGACATTAGACATCGTGCAAAGAGATGGTGCAGCTCATATCTTGCATCTTTCGTACATAGGCCTAGAGTTGCTGAAGCTTGAGAGACACAGCAACGGAGCGTGTCGATTGAATCGTCCAGTTAAGCTGTCATGGGGGACGCTCCCCCCACTCCAAGACGGTCAAAGCCATGCCTCGACGTTGAAAGACAGCTTCATCACGACGAATAGAAAACTAAAGCGTTCCAATGAATGGCTTTGAAAGGTTCAATCCGAAATGGCCATCAGTCTCTGGAAGCGGATTGCACCATCTCATGGAGCACCATCTAGAGCTACAGAAATAAACTGAAGCTTTCTCATACCTTACATAGATCGCGCGCATCTACAGGGAATGCCAATGCTGGAGAATTCAGAGAAACGGAGCAACTCATTGCTTTTCTGAGAAGATACGTACAGATATCACAATTTCGTCAAAGCTTTTTCTGTAATTTTTAACTATTAGGAACATTTGAAATGCCCCATCCTGCTGCTAAGGAAATTTTAGTCTTAATCAGGTCAGTTAGCGTGCTGGGCAGTAATTGAAATACGATTACTTGAAAAATGATTTTTTTAAACATTTGTAGCATTATTTGTTTTGAATTTCAAGGCACTCTATTCAGAAAATATTTAGTATATGGGTTTTTAAATACTCCAAGACAAGTATTTCATACTTGCATATGCTAATGAAATTTAAAAATGCTTAAAGTACTGTACAGGGTGTCCCAAAATGATTGGTACATTAAAAAATATTTCTCGTAAGTTAATACATGTAGAAATGAATTGCTTTCACCAATGCATGAAACACAGTCTAGAGTTTTTTATTATTCACAATTGCTCCTTGGTAAACTTCAGCATCGGCACCATTAGTCGCTCGTAAGATGTCGAGCCGATATTCAATTTCATTCAATTTCACGCCAGATATTCCTCAACATGTTGGCAGTAACTGCGACAAATGCATCACAGATTCGACGTCTGAGTTCAGTAACATCTGACGTTTTGGTTCTGAAGACGACGTCCTTTAAGTATCAAACTTGCCGAGGGAAAAAAATGGAGGAAAATGTAACTAGAGATTAATGGTTTCTAAATCCTTGTCAATGTAGACGATAGCACAATTGTTGACAGGGGCAAATTCTCTTCCAAAGAGTTGGGTGGAAACATCGCTATTAGCTTCCAACATTGCATTTTGGGAATCTTCTTTCCAAGTACCAAGTAGAGTACCGAGGGGCGTTGTGAAATCCTCGAACCATCAAGCATGCAACTACAGTTCTGAATTTTAGTCCACGTCTACGGGTATATCCAAAGGCACAGGTCCGTTTATAGATCTAAACGCTGTGAGGCGCAGAGCTCGTCAAGTAAACGCAGTCATGCAAGAACTGAAGGGAAAGGAATCCACGTGTGATGATATGCAAAAGGACTGTCCGACAGCGGGTTACATACTATTTAGAAAATGTAGCCGATTGAAAAAGGGGAATCGGCTGACTTGGAAGAGATCCATCAAAATCAAAGATATCCAAGAAGGACAAGACTATTGGTAAAGGAAGAAGGCATCCGACGGAATTGAGCCATGCATAATGGCGCCCATTGTGGGGTAATATGGGGCGCAAAGTCCCGAGAAACCCAAGAAGTTACCATAGACACTATGAAAATGCATCGTCCATTGGAATGGACGCTGGCTCTGAAAGGGATAAAGTAGATATGAAAGTCGAAATTTCTTCCTGTCGATATGTTCTGGGCTGCCTAGTTTGGGCAGTCCTCCCAGTCCGGAAACTTTGTGAACCTACTACGCATGCATATATCGATATATAACTCGATATGCGAGGAGGAGGACCTTTCGCATAGTTACGGTTTTTGACGCAGCCATATGAAAGAAATCTAAAATGAACAGTCATGAGACGTTCAACGGAAATGGCAGGTCTAATCGCCCCAACGACTTCTGCTAGATCATCTTTTTGCTGCTGGAATTTTGCTTTCATTCCGAAGTTCAAACACCATCATCCTTGCCCTTGACTCTTCGGTACTGCGGGCACTGCGGGTACTGCGAGCCTCTCGTGGAGTTGGAAGGGAATCTCAAGTTTTTTTTAATTATCGGTTCTTCAGTGGTATTCTCCAAATTCGATGGAGTCGAGATGTCGGTCGGCAGGAATGAAAATAAAAATAATCAGAAAAAGAACCAACTGTGCTGTTTTGCTGGTCGAAGAAATACCAATACCAATACCAATACCAAGCAATACCATCAGCATCATTCAGGTTTGAATCTGGCTGAAACTCACTGCGTGCAAGCGTGGCACTCCTCGAATCTCAAAATTCCATGGCGGTGGATTGCGATATGGTGTTTCATCGAATTCGTCCTTCGTTGCCCCAATGTTGGGAAAGAGGTGCGAGAAAATCACTATCTTTTGTGGGCTGACATGGGCTTACAAAATGGGTTTTACGGAAGATAAAAACTCAGCCGGCTGAGTTTTTGCTTAAATAGTTGCTATGAGAAAACTAGGAAATTCCACCACGCAAGATTGCGAATGTGAAACCAGATCTCAACTAAATGATTCGAGGAAAGTCCTCGGGGATTACGCGTGAGCCACAGAAGGCCGGAATGATAAAATGTCAGTGTCCTCTATGATATTAAGATGCGTTACGTCACCAAAGTCAATAATGCGATAGACATTGGAAAAAAGAGCCTCCGGCCTTTGTGGAGAAATGATCCTACGAAGGAGAGTGCTTGTGGTTTATTTTGCTACAGTCTTCATGAGCGGAATTCACTCCGCATTGCGTGAGAAAAAACTGGCATTACTCATGATGAACGAAAGGCGGGACTTGATCCCCCCCACCATTCTATGGCCACTGGCTCCCCCCCTCCCCCCTCCCCCCCCTTTCCCCCTCTCCCCCCTCCTCCCCCCCTGCGCTCGTCATTCAACTGTCTTAATGTTTGAGCTCCTCCCTTCTTAAAATACTGTGTGCGTCACTGAGCATGACGGTAAGTACCCCTCCGACTGCGACAGCAATGGTCCCGCGAATCCTTCCATTAGAAACCTGAGTAGCCCTCATCTCATGGTCTGGTCATGGATGGTCTCAAAACTTTTCTGCGGCAAGCTTAGGATTCGTAAAGCCCATGGCGTTTCCAAGGCGGTGAGGGAATTTCTCACTCCATCGGATATCTCCAGATTGCGAATATACGAAACTGGGAACAAATAAAACACCACACCTATCCTAGTAGGTGGAATTCACAGAACAGGGAGATGAAGTGGCTGGGTTGAGATGGAATTTTCCTCTCGCGAGGCAAGAAAGAGACAGGGATCGAGGAGAAAACTCGGGTCGGTTTAATTGGCCACCAGAAACGGGGGACCATCTACGTCGAATCGCTAGACACAGGCAAATAAAGAACATCTCTGCAACGAACCCCCCTCCCCCCCCTCCCCCCCTCCGGGATGGCTTGCTTGACTCAATCGAGTCCAATTAGCTCGACAGGGTCGAGAACGATGGCTCACGAGCCATTCCTCGTTCGGGCGAAAAAAAAAAAGAGTCGGCCGAAGAGAAAGCCGGATGTGGAGAACGACCGGCCCCCGAAGGTCGCTGTATTGATTCGTTCCCTCAAAAAAGGTTTTCATCGATGTCGTCACTGACGTCTCCCGTGAAATATAGTTGGCGTCATGCATCTGTGTCGATGGCCTCAAATGGTCGGAGATATCGATTCGATGCTTTTTCTCCCTGGGTCCCTCGGTCCGACGGCGACGATTTCCTCATTCGCCGGCTATTGCGTTTTTTTTTCCCGAAAGGAATGTTGGCGAGGGGAATTCGGGAAATCCTGAGAATAAATTGAATCGAATGAATAAATATTCTGTTCGTGAGGCTCGAGATTTTCAGAACGTCCGAGTAATTGGGCGTGCGACCGAAAATGAAAAGAACAGCGGAATAATAGAAAGCTTTGCTATCAATATTTTTCAGCGTAGAATGGTTTGTCCCAGGGTATTCGTTTAGAAATTCTTCGAGTGCAGAACCCACCGAACGAAATAGCAACTATGCAGATTGCCATTTAAGAAAACATTAAGAGCATTATGTACTAATTTGATTTTATGCTCCTGAAAAAATACAAGTATAAGAGCATAATTTCTGGGACACAACGTATCTCGTGCTCTCTATGGATCTTTCATAGCAGTTAAAACACGAGACGTAAAAGTTTATGCGCATGCAGATGACAAAGGCAGGGAAACCGATGCCTGCCATCGACCAGAGCAAAGCAGTAATATATGCACAAGGTTGGGAAGGGTTGGCACTTGTCCGTGGGTCGAGCAGAAGAACGTGGCATTTAAAAAAAAAAGTCGAGCTGGAATAAACTGAAATAAGTAGTAATAGACGCAATGTGGGGGAGGGGGCGGGGCTTCGATTTTCGAAAGAGCAATTCATGAATTGATTCATGAATATCATGAAAGAGGAAACGGGGAAGGAGGAGGAATTCGAAGGCTCCATCTTCTTCGTGGTGACGAAGATATTGGAATTTCGAAATTATGAGTGAGGAGAATTTACCTAATAAATCTTTATGCGCGGTCAGCAAGTTTTCCTGCAAGGCGCACGCCTCTGACGTTTTCGAGATGTCATTTCCTTTTTTTGCAAGATGAGTGACGATGAGTGTCTCTTCGATGCAAGCGCACACACTCTCTCTCTCGCTCGCTCACTCGCTCTCTCTTTCTCTCTTTCCCTCCATGAATTGTTCGAAAGGTGAGAGGGACTGCTATTCTCTGCTGGGTGTATCCAAACTCTGATGACATACATGAATCTCCTTTTTGCTTCGTCGAAGTGAAAGGGAAGTAGAATGGGCAGGTTATGTCTTCGCCTGTAACCCCATTAATGAATTGCTTCGCAGGATGACCTTGCCTGCCCCTAGCCACTTCCCCCCTTGTCCTCCTTCCCCCCCTCCCCCTTCCCCCTGCCCGTCAACCAGCCAGAGGTTCCCGGCGCTTTCGTCGCAACCAAAATGATCGAGGACAGGTCGTTGCGGACACGAAGTCGCATGCATCTTTGGTCGAAGTGCACATTCGTCGCAGATGCCGACTCTATCCTTGTCACGAGGGCATTGCAGGGACTGGGGACGAATTCAAACGATGACGTCTCAACCCAAGCAAGGCATCAGCGGACTCCCCGGATGAAAGTTAAAAAGTATTACTGTCGTCGATACCGGGTCATGAATCGGTAATGAAGTCTGAAATTAACCTTTGGAGCAACTCTTTTGTGCATGCCACACCCAATTACCTTTACCGAACAGCTTTCCGGCTAACATAAAAAAAAATACCTTCTCCTTGTTACTTTACCTCTTTACGATGAACAGTTCTCTATCCCTGTAGATATTTCGACGCATTCCAGCGTGGAGCACACGAAAGCTGGAATTTTCACACGAACGGTGCCACTCAAAACAAGTAAAAAAAAAAATCTCCAGAGACCCACTCCCTCCCTTCCCTTGCCCCAGCCGATAGCCATCAGGAGCTGCGATCCGCCCGAATTCCTTCCTTCGCACTTGCTCGTCGGACCCTTTTGTCTGCAAGGGCCTCGCCGTGCGACGATCCGTGTCTGCTGCGGAACAGTGCTACGACGAAGCGAGCTTGCGACGAACTGTCCAGGACCCTTTTGGCCGCGACGAAATTTGGCCATTTCGGTGGCCATTTTGGTCAAGGAGGTGGGCATCCCAAAACATAAAACCCACACGATCTCCGAACTCTGTGGGCGCTCCTCCTGCAATAGTCCACGAGCATGCATTTTTCGCCAAGCTCTTGAGGTTGGTGAGTTTCCCATAGGCATTGTATGATAGAGCTTATAAGCTTACGTATGCTACGTAGCCTATACAAGGTACCTCGAAAGTCACGCACTGGTTTCATGCTGAACTATCTCCTGAACAGATAGAAACAAAGAAAACGGACAATATCATCGAAAAGCAGGAACCTCGGATCGTATATATATACAGGGCGTTTCATTTAAATTGTACATCTTTCAACGCTCATATCTCTGAGGGGACGCAACCGTTCTTTACGAAATTTGACCACAATATAGATGTATATATATATATATGATATATTATTTATTTTATAAATATAAATATATTATTTATTATTTATTTATTTTATTATTATTATTATTATTATTTTTAATTACCATTTATGACGTCCAGTCACTTGTTTTTCTGCAACTGTTTCTCTCTCGTTCCGCAGTTACCAAACGAATTACCAACTACCACCATTTAAAGTTATCGAATCTCTTAACCCTTTCCCTGGCAGCGAGGATATACGAGCACGTAGATGTCCAGTCGGGCAGGAAATTTCTCTGTATTATTTTCTTGGCTTGCGCCTGGCTGTGTATTTCACGGCCCAGCGCCAAAACTATCACAGATATTTCAGCGAAATTTGCAACCTTCCTCATAGGACAGATGAATGTGTGAAAAATTTATGAAGGGGCTCGGCCCTTTCAAACGTTAGATTAGATTAGGCTATGTTACGTTACGTTACGTTAGGTTTGCCGAGTTTTGGCCTCTAAACCAATTTTGATGACATTGTACTTTTTTTTGTACCGCTTCTGAAAGGTTTTATAGTTTTTTTTAAATCGTTTTTACCTAAAATTGAAGGTTTGGAAAAATTAGCCTTGTTGAGGTGACGTTAAGTTAGCTTTTATACATTTTTTATAACTCGAAATAATACTTATAATAAATGCGTTTTGAAGATCCAAGAAATGAATAAAACTATTTCGGGGCAGAAGAAGTGAAAGCAAATAACGAGAAATTAACGAATAATAAGAAAAGCATGAGGAAGTAATGCCGACACAAAAATAATTTTTAAAAACTCTTCCGTGCTTTGAGTACAATATATTAAATTTTGCGTTCCAATGACGAATTTTCCGAGGTTTCGTGCTGTTTCTTTCATTCAATTTAGGTAGTTGCATCTATCCTAACGGAAAAAGGCACATTTTCAATTATAGTCCAACTCAATTTAAACTAACTTAACTTAACCTAGATTTTTCAAACTGTTCAAACTTGAATAAATGTGACTTTTTTGGGTTCTCGAAAGGACACCCCTGCAAATTATATAGGGTGATTTAAAAAAAAAAGACCTACCGTTTTCTATGGGAGAAACAGTTTCATAAAGGCAAAAAAAAAAATCGATTCGTTGGCTATGTGATCGACATTGGACGATTACAAGGCGTTGAGATGCATGTCAGCTTTTTTTCCAGCACCCCTAAGTCGTGCAATGCCCATTTAGAGGTGAATTAATGGTGCTTCGAGGTGGATCATTCCACCTTTTAAGTGACATCTGTGCTCCAAATGTCTCAGAATGCAATGAAATACGGCAAACGGTCGGATTATTTTGAGAATAGCCAGCAGACAAAAACATATGTCTGGACTTCGAGCGGAGGCAGGGAAAAGTGAGTTTTAAAATGATCGTGGCACAAAATGGCCCCCCAACCCCCAGATGCTTAATTCCTGACTACACCGTCATTATAATGTCACCACCCTATTTTGATTGGCCATAACTTTTCGAGGGATGGTTGGATGCAGCTGATACTTGACAGAGGAGTTCATGAGTTTGAGTTTTTTTTTTCTTCAAACCCGCCAGATGTCGATAGAGACTATTGTTGACTGTAGGACCCCCATCTTTGTGTAACGCCACTTTTTAGGCATGAAAAAAAAAACTGTTTTTTTTTTTGCTGTTGAGCCGTTGAATGTTACATAAGCCTCTCTGTCAAATGAGCCCTTTCAAAAGATTCAGTCTTGAAGGCAATAAAAAAAATGAATTCAGACAAAATCGGTTTCACCTTTAGAGGCCGAAAGGTTAAGTACTAATAAAAGTAAAGGTACCGCTAAATGTATTTGCCAGACACGAAATGTATTGCCAGAAAGGAAATGTATTGCCAGAATTGTTCTTGTCAATATGGTTTTTATTTCATCGTTTTACCATCAATAGTTTGAGGAATTAATTTGTCCCAGAAAGCTTGCGGGTGTTTGCACTTCACATTTAAATACCCGCAGTTAAATACCGGCCGTGTTGCAACACAGGGACATTTAAAGGCTGTAAGGTTAAGGCCAAAACGGGGAAACTACTCTAAGTGAATTTTGAGATGATGGAGCATAGACCATTACTGCATTTGGGGTGTAAGGATCTACCTGTAAATTTGTAACGGGACAATGCGAAGCTCAAAGATTTGTTCTGAGAAAAACCTCGACAATCTTCTCAATACCTTGTAAATGTCCAATATCAAGAGTTCATGAATCCTATCATTTTTGCTCGAATATATTAATCTTACTTTCTCCCATAGAAAACGGCGCAGCGTTTTTTTTTCACCTTATACGTGGGGCGTTCAAAAAGTTTCTTACATTGCTTATGTATAGCCACGTTCAGGAGATGGTTACGGCATTTCTTGACAGGTTGAGAGTTGGGAAGTGATATCATCACTGTGAGCTTCATTTTCTTGTTTAAGTTCTAGCTTGTTTAAATGAGGTCACTCAGCGTCGACATAGAAAATCTGAAATTCGAGATTCGTGAAGTTTCTGACGAAGCTCAAATGGGAATAGAAGCATATCCTTGAGGCTCGTAGGAACGTTCGGGGCTCTCTCTTTCCCTTCAAGGAAGGGAAAGAGAGAGCCCCGAAGACGACCTACGCAGTGGTCGGCCGGAAACCTGATTCTCAAAATCAATGCCGTTCAAGCCGTGGTGGAAGAAGACTGATGAGTCAAGGTGTAGCAGAGACTCAAAGGATACCCGCCAGATATTTAAATCCTATACTGAAGGAGAAGCTGGGTCCGAGGAAGCTTCGTGCACATTGGGTACCAAAAGCGTTTCGCCCAGATCAGAAGAATCAGAGGGTAGATTGCAGTGTGGAGTTTTTGAACAAATTTGACGCTGATCCTGACGGCTTTATGGCTCGAGTTGTTACTGGGGATGAGATCTACCTCTATGATCCGGAAACTAAGTTACAGTCGAAGCTCTGGCTTCCAACAGGCACAAGTGGACCCATCAAATTTCAAGTCGAGAAGCCGGCTACGAAGCGACTGTTTTCTGGAATGAGGAAGGGGTGATCGTGGTGGACTTCCTCGAAAAAGGTAAAACAGTCACAGGTGTCTACTACAAGCAGGTGTACCAATAGCTTCGTACAGCTCTGCAAGAGAAAGAGGCCGGGAAAGTTGCATCAGCGTGTCCTGTTTCATCATGAAAATGCGCCTGCGCACAGAAAAAAAACCTATCGAGGGCTGCCCTTCGCAAGTTTCGCTGGGAATTGCTATTTCATCCACCCTATATAATCCGGACCTGGCCCCTTCCGACTTTTTCCTTTTTCCAAAACTGAAGCTGAGTATCAAGGGGAAACTTTGGGACTCAATGACCTCTGTCGAGTCCACCTTCCTCGACTGGCTTGTGTCCAAAGACAAATGTTTCTACAGAGAGGGCATGCAGAGCTGGAGAGAGAGAATGGAGAAATGTTTCAATGTAGAAGTCAGATGCTACCTAGGTTGTAGGTGTGCAATAAATGTGAGATGTAAGAAACTTTTTGAATGCCCCTCGTAAGTATATATGATTGAATTCTGTTTTGGAGCTAAAATCACTTGCTTTGGACGAATTCCTTTACATTTACTCGAGGTGAAGTGGAAAAAAGGGGGCTACGTAACGTATTTTTTCTCCTTTAAGCTTGTTTACTTTCGACGGCGAAATATTGCACTGTTTCATGCTCTGACCTGACCTGCATGTCGGTTGGTCGCCATGGCAAAGTGACTGAGTAAACAGCATGAGCCACGCAAATACACCATCAGGAACGGGCATGTAAACATGGGAATCCATATTTCTCTTCTATGTTCGATATTTTGATTTTGATATTCTTCCTCGATTTTGGATAATTTGGGAGCAGTCTCCCAATGAGATCGAGGTTAACGATGCGCTTCCTCGATTATCGTCACTTTTATCGCTGGCTGTAATGTCTGAGGAACCTTCAACGACTATATCTGGAATCAATTCATCTAAATCTAAATTCCTCGAAAACGTCACTGCGCTCAATGTTTGTACTTCACACAACGACATGACTCGCGAGTTGACCAAGCAAGATTTCCCTCGCATTTTGTAACTCTGACGTTTTTCGGGGCTTAAAACCACGATTGACAACATCCCAGCAGTCTGTTGGACGCAAATATAGGAGCTTATAGTTCCTAATGTGGCCCTAAGGACGAAGATTAAAGCAAACCCTTCGCGAAAACGGAAAAATCCGAACGAGACGCGTTCGACGGAATATTACGTCAACACGAGGGAAAGCGGTTAACCCTTTCGTGCATGAATTTTTAAAGCAAAACAAAAATATGCTTTTGTTGGCATAACGTTTAACCCTTTCACTGCCGTTTAACGCCATATCCCTAGTAGCATATAAAATTGAATCAAAATTGATTCAATGTTGGTTCAACGTAAGGATGTTGAATCAACTTTAAATGAATGTCGCTTCAATGTTATATGCTACTAGGGATGGCGTGTTCGCGTGACGAACCTCCACTGGCTTGTTTGGTAGGGAGAGGTTGACTGGGCATTTAAATCCTCGGCAGTCAAAGGGTACTTTACAAAGTACTTTGCCGTAGTAGGTCGCATGTTCCACCGCAAGACCGAAAAGATTATGTGCCCTGGAGTGGACTGCGTGCACCAAACGTTTCGAAGCACGTGTACCGGGGCTGAAAATCCATCATCATGGCCAAAATCATTGACTTCACTACCTTCGATGTCATGAAATGGTCTTGAAGGCATCCAATGACACCTCTCGTCAGTCTTCCCTAGGGTCCCAGCGCTTCTGAATCACTTTTCTTTGTGGGCCCCCAAAATTGAACACATTATAATGGACTCCATTCAACGAAAGGATGACGCACGAGTTTATATTGTTAATCGAATGCTGGATTGTGCCTGCTGTGAAGAATCTTTCTTTTTCTCTCATGAGTCATTTTTAGACCTTTCCCCACCAAAACACCATTCTCGAATATGAATATATCTATATATTTTTTTAAGGTATCGATACTCCCCGACTTTGATACTCCGATAGCTCCCCGATGCAGCGAACTTGGGCATACAAGGGAACTTACATACAAGGGTACTTGGGGAACTTCGATACAGCGAATTTTCTGGGAGCCGGTTGCCCTCAGCATTTACATAAAAATCATAATCTCATTCTCTGTGAGGTTTAACGGGGTGACCTCTATCATTGTCGGTAAGTCATCGCATTCGCAAGTCAAACGGAAACAATGACGTCAGTCGGAATCCCGGATGTGACCAGGATTCCGACTGACTCCCGTGTCACTTAGTAACTGACTCCCGTGTCATTCGGGAGCTCGATCGAACGATGACTGGGCAGCGAATGCGATCACAAGGATCAAAATGATGTGAGAAATGACTCGGATAACACACGTTGTAACTCAGTTTCCTCTTCAGCAAATCCAGTATTTTAAAATGTTACAGTGGAAATAATTCCTTACCATTACGCTGAGTCCTTTCATTGGGGTCCGTTCGACATTTCACCGACCTAATTTCCAGCTTCAATGACTTATTGCTTGACTATATCAACTATATTGGACGCTTGACTATACCGACGCGAATCCTAGCTCTGCCTCTTACAACTGGTCAGCGACATAATTTTAAGGCTGCCTTAACTGTCTGAGCAACCTCTTCGACTTCTCATAGGGATGCAAACCTCGATAGAACCGAAAAGCACGGTCTCGAGCACCTCCCGCAATTCCCCTACCGAAGGAAACGAATGGACAGGTGGACTGTGACCTTTTCTTCTCTGCTGTTCAAGTGTCTAACTAAGACACGGACACTTCTCTAAGTCGGTCGGGTTGCAGTTAATGTTTGGATCTCGGCTCTGGCGACTGGGCTTTGAAGGACGACACTTACACCCTGGGTCGGACAGAAATATTTATGGATATGGACGGAGACAATTTAGTCTTAATTTTATTTGATGATGCGGGATCATTTTTCACTTTTCGCAGCTTCATTTCCCATGAAGTATATTTGACATAAGATATTATGGTTCCACAGCGTGGAAGTTCTCAACTTTCACATCCATTGAGGTTTGATAATCCTTCATACCTGCTATCTGCAGGGTCTCTCATGAGTGACTTTCGCTGTTCAGGCAACTGTGGAGCGCATACGAAGTGAGGTAAGAAGTGAGACTTGTATGTAAAATCAGGTATTACGATGGCGTCACAATCACATCACGAACTCTGACAGCCGCAACACATACCTCAGGTGATTATTGTAACTGCTCTGTCCATTGGTGGTTAGAATGGTCTCGAGGTGCGGCAACAAATTGTAGCTGTAGGTAGCATTTCTTGAGGGATGAACAAAACCACCCAACGTAGGCTGTTATACGATTCTAGGAGTGTTTGTTGGAATATTTTCGTGTTGGTTATTACCTTCGCCGTGAGGCAGGTGATGTAATTGGTGGTGCATTCACAGCACCTTACGTGTATAAACTTCCGCAGTCAAATTAATCGAATGCCCGGTATTCCCAAAGCCTGTCTTACGTCATTTTGCGTGTGCAGCTCCTACATCAGGGAAAGTAACTTTTGGAAGCCCCTTCATATAGAAAGACTAGTGCGGTAGACCTTTATAGTATCCTTTGCTCATTGTCATTTTATCGTTCAAGAAAATCAGAAAAGGCCTTGGAAGGGAGAGGAACTTTATTATGTCTCATGGACACTTGGGCAAAATTGATGACAAAATTTGATGACAAAAGTGGTTGATACCATAGCTTATTGAGAATATGTCAGCACTGTCCTAATGAAACGCATCCCTATTGATGAGACGTAGGCCCTACATATTTTTGACCACAAGAGGGTGAAAGGTTAGTAAAATAACTGATTAGTTATTTTAGGTCCAATAAAGGGCTAGGATACTGCTGAACTGAGCTGTACTGAGCGGCTGAATTGCAATTGATTTTCCACTGTCTTATTTATTGATATATCACCTCAGAATAGCCATGTGTATTTACACATTGCTGCACTGTGTCCAAAATATATTGGAGTCGATTGTTCACAGCATTTAGATGCGCGGGTGTCAAGAAAGCACCTATGGGACTGGAGTTCATTGCCTCCTGCAGGAACTTTCCAAGTGTAGAATTGGGAGAAGAAAAGGTCTCCAGGGTATCAAGCATTCCCTTACGTATCCTAAAAGAAAGGGAAGAAATGCCGAATCACTTGCTTCCTGCAGCTGCTGAAAGAAATAAATGTGGTGGCAGTTTAAAGTGTTTACATGCGCCTGCCGAGATGGCCGCAACGTTTCTTTTCGGGACCCCTGCTGGCATTATTTTCAAGTTTGTCCAGGGGCCAGAAACAGGATTTAACACTTTCGGTACGGAGTTTGGCGGTCATTATCGTCATCCATGGACTGAGTTAGTTTTACAGAAAATGTACAATATGGATATGGATGTGGAAACGCATTGTCCCATATGTCTTCATAGTTCTAAGGAGCAGCTTACTACAAAACGTGCGCGTACATGTTCACAGTCCAAAAGGCACAGCCTACTATAAACGTGTGTACGTGTTCACAGTACTTAAAGGGTTAAGGCTGATTCCGTCAGTACGGAAACATCCGTTGAGGAAACGTTTTCCTTCAAGATTTCCTTCAAAGTTCCTGTCCTGTTTCCGCTATAATTTCTATTGATTATTTTGCCGGAATGCACCGAACGAGCGAGCCGTTCAGGTAACTGATGGCGCGACGAAATGCTTTACGAAATCTTTAATAGGAGAAAGAATCTACACCGGTGCGGGTGCAAGGTCCGTCTGCAAGTGGGAAAAAAATCGTTGTCAAGTTTATGGACACCTTGTTCAGGTGTCCATAAAGTAACTTGACAACGATTTTTTTTCTTGTCGCCAATTGAAGTTTTATATCTTCTTAAAGAGCACTAAATTCCTTATTCCGGAACACTAATAATATTCATTTTTCCCCATCTGAAAAACCTACCTGAAAAACTAATTTTTTTTTATAACTGCCGAAAATGCTACGTTTGATCATTTTGATAATTTTGCATCTCTGTAGAGGCAAAATGATCAAAGATTCCTCAAAACAATATGATTAATGCGTGGAGGAAAGGAATCCAGACTTACATGCAGCATTGCGAAAGTGGAGCCAAAATATCCTTGAAGTCCTTATCAGGGTTGCCAAAACTTTAAAATTAAAGAAAGATGTGATCCACTTGGGTCACATGTGACAAGAAAAATTACATTCGAGGAATTACTAACCTCTTCCCATTGTCAAGCAGCACAATCGGATAGTGTGGTAGATTTAATACGACTTCATAGTGGTGGCGATCTCCATTCTGAATGAGGTAGTCAAAGATGGCAACATCGATGAGGTCCAGTAACCTCTGCTTGGTTAATATTACTTTCACAGACTTGCAATGACCAAAATCCACTTCCCACCTAATAATGGAAAGGCTCCTATTTCTTAAGCCATCTTTACCAGAATACACGTAGTTCTTATTGCTTTCTTATAGGAAAATTATTTTAGCCTATCGCCAAATTTATCCGTCATTGGATAATATTGTCTAACCTGGCTTAACCTACCTGGTCTAACCTACTTCTTAGATAGTTACGTGACCAAGGATGTCACAAACTCTTCATTCTGTTGTTCAGAGGAAGATAGAGGATCAAAGCTCCTTCAACATTCCCATCATCAGCAATGCAGAAGACATCGTTCTTGCAACAGAATGTGCAACTTCCAACAATGCACAGTTTCCCATCTGACAGAAATCAATTCACACTATTCAATAAAAGAAGACTGTTCTAAATAAAAATTTCAATAACACGATTCGATATATTTTTTAAATTCCTGCAAAAAAAAAGCATTGAAAGGTAAAAACACTCAAAACAGGAAGACAATTTAAAAAAGGAAGTGATGGCAAAATGACCCTATGGGTGCTAAAAGCTCTGCAGGACCCTCGTCAGGGACACGGTCATGCTAGGCCAGGGCTTTGCTCTGAGCACTGATGATTTCATGTTCCTACTCCCATTCCTTGGGAAGTTGATCTTGAGTAAGGCCGCTTGTACACCATGTTTCTCGTTGACGCTTCTTCTCTGGTATCAAGCTATTTTCTTCGTCTTTCCTTTCCTCCTATTGTTTCAATGTTTTTTTCCTATAACAGTTATTGCTTGGACAAGAGTTGGTTTTTGTCACTGTAAACATGTAATTTCGAAACGAAGCACACACATAAATGTGAAACCTTCCCAATAAAAAGTGCCCAGTGAAGCAGAATTCTCTCTTTCTTTTGCAGTTTTCTTGCAAAGCCTGGTACTTTATGTTTGGTACTCAGCTGGCATCTGATTCAATACAAATAAAATGCGGGCCGCCGGGAACCTAAATGCGGCCCGTAGTCAAAGTAATTACTGGTTTAGATGGAGATGGATCCGTTGACGGAGACAAAACTCAAATAGGTTCAACTGACTTTTCCATTATTAACTAAGAAGTAATATTATTTAACAAATTAGGAAGGACTGCTTCTTGATATCTTATTTAGATCTTATCTTCATATCTTATTTGGACTCCATACAGTATTCAGATTACCATAACCCTCACATTGATAAAACTGAGATCTCCCACCTTTATTAATCACACGGTTCAGCAGTGCTTGATCTGCGACAGGAAGGAGCTCTTTCTTCCAATTGAATATTCTTCCGATGACTAGAGGGTACCATTGAAATCCAAGGATCAGAGCGATCCAGAAAGCTGAGATCTCTCCATAATGACGGTCCTTCCCGTAGTGCACTTTTCCAGGTATCACATGATCAATTTCATACCTGCAAATGACACAAACAGATGCACTCTTCGTTGAAGCAGTCCTACACTGATCGTACACTGATCGTACAGGCCTTCTTGGCCGAGCAAGCAGGAAAGTATGCAGGAAAATCTTTCCTGAACCTGAATCTAAAACTATCAGAAAGTTGTGCTTCTTAAATTTAGCTTTCTTTAGTTTTTTTTTTCTAAAGAAAGCTAAATTTAAGAAGCCTCCCAACTCCCTGTGCTTTATCAAGGGCATAGTCCCTTTCTTGAAATGAGATGAACTGTCATGACAGCTAAGTTTTTTTTAAATTACCAACTGCAGGTCCCCTACTTTCATTCTCATTCACAAAATATTCAACGCTATCCTTCCATGCAAAGCATTCCAGCGAAGGATGCTTCTCTGAACAGAAAGGTTTTCAATCTTGCTTGGGCAACCCAGCCCCTCAACTCAGTTGAGGTTTCCCTCAACTCAGTTCTCAGGGGTTCAGTTACTGTAGTTCCTTTGTGCACCCGATGTTCCATTTGTGTGATGTTCTATCCCAAAAGGGAAATGAGAAGGAACTTGATCAAGGAATTTCATCTTTCTGAATAAAATAAAAGGAGGTCACTTCATTTTTTAAAAATATCTCCATCTTGTTAAATGTCTTTAAATATCTCCATCTCTTTTTTAAACATCTCCATCTCCATGTGCCTCGAATTTTCGTGCAGACGAAATATTAGATGAACCAAAGATTTTTGCCAAATTTAAGAATATTTCAACTATTAAGTAATTAAGTATAAGTATTAAGTAACTGTTAAGCAATAAAATATCAAAACTGGAGCATCGATGTCAAGGAACGAATCTTCCAAGGATTCCCTTCGATTTTGATTAACCACATTTTTCCGTTGCAGATTTCAACTGATGTACATTTTGGGAAGCCTATGATGCCGAAGATGAATTCATACTTGTTAATGGGTTACGAAAAAGATCAAAGTATTTGTAAATTCTTAATGGCCTGATTCCCTGATTTGAATGCAACTGAGAAAGTTGCGACTATCCGGAAAAAAAGATGCATATGGAAAACGAAGAAAATTTATTATCCTTGGAACTCTTGCTAGGAGACGTCATGGAAAATGACATTGAACTCTTCAAGCGTCTGATCTCGTCGTACACTGCTCGTCTGGTCGTCACTGATAGTCCATATCAGCCTAAACACTAAAAGCTGATAGTCCATTTTGAAAATGAATGCTCATGCCATACAATTTCTTTCCCTCTAGCCCCTGAACCTAGCCTCAGCATGATGTTGCAGGCGTCTTAAGTCAAATTAAGAATGTTTTGTATTATTTTCCATGAGGGGAACCAAGGGCTTGCAATAATAAGGGCTTGCACTGGCAATCCACATTGCCATAGATGAGCATCTCATAGACATTTGAATTCAGAGTTCCAAAACTCCTCCCACCAACACTGGGAGAATTTAGAACAGATTTTCCCAAAGGACCTAGGTATAAAGCGAGAAAATAATGTGCTGTTTTCTTTTCCTGCCTTAATTTTTTTTTCTCAGCTAAAGGAGAAAAAAATTTCTTTAATCCGTTTTGCTGCAATATCTTTGATAACCTTCGGGGATATATGTTATGTATACTGTCATGATTCCACTTCATACATCGAAGAAACTATTGGGTTGGAAAGAAAGTCTTGCAACAGTGCGCAAATTTTTCAAAATTTTATAACTTTATTGAAGTGCAATTTCAGTCTACAATGTAAATACCATTGTTGTCTATGACATGTTCCCAACGCACGGGTAACTGTTCGATGCCCTTTGCCCAGAACTCTGGCGATTGCGAAGC